>CM038143.1:121880021-122095021 GCA_021437245.1 Aegilops speltoides | reverse complement strand
AATTGATAATGCCCATGCTACTAACCCTTGTTGTGAGCATGTGCATCTTGTGGAGGAAAAGGCCAAGTTAAAAGAGCAACTTGAGAAGGGCCTTGTGACATGCATACAAGGTGAAAAGAACCTCAATGGCCTTTTGACGAGCCAAAAGGAAGTTGTAGGAAAGGAGGGACTCGGGTTTGCACCCAGGTCAAAGAAGAAGAAGAAGAAGAACAAGACCAAGCTACCTATCCCACTAAAGGAAACTTTTATCAAGGCGTGTGAGGGTACTCATGAGAAGAAGAAGAAGAAGAAGAAGAAGAAGAAGAAGAAGAAGAAGAAGAAGAAGAAGAAGAAGAAGAACAAGGAAGTGGGTGGTAATGGCAAGAAGGGTAAAACCGCCCCTAACAACAAAGCCAGTGACTTTAACCCTTCTTATGTTTTATGTCATGCTAGTGATGGGCATGTTTATACCAAATTCATTGGTTCTTACTATGAGTACATTGAATGGTCTATTTGGGTTCCTAAGACCCTTGTTACTGACCTCAAAGGACCCATTCAAGAATGGGTACCTAAATCCAAGCATTGATCTCTTGTAGGAGTTTGCTTCCGGTGGAGTGTCATGGTTGCTTGATAGTGGGGCAACAAATCATATGACCGGGAGCAAGGACTTGGTGATGGATGTGCATCCAATTCCATCTATGCCCACCCATGTCCAATTCGGTGATGCTTCAACTTCTAAGGTATTGAGACTTGGTAAGGTGGTCATCTCTCAAGATTTATCTATTGAGAAGGTCATGCTTGTTGAGTCCCTTGCATACAATTTACTTTCCGTTCGTCAACTTGCACTTATGGGCTTTGCAACATTCTTTGATCTTGATACCGTGGCCCTTTTGTGGAGCAAGACTCTTAAAGTAGCCTTTGTTGGACATGTCGAGAACGGTCTCTATGTAGTGAACTTTTCGGAGTGACCCACTAAGACCGCGACTTTCCTAATGGCTAAAGTTGATGTGGGTTGGCTTTGGCATCGCCGACTAGCCCATGTCAATATGAGATATTTGTAAAGTCTCCTCAAAGGGGATCATGTCCGTGGACTAAAAAATGTGAGTTTTGCCAAAGACAGTGCTTGTATCGAAGTAAATCTTCATGAAACGGCTCACCGACCCTCAACTATCATCTACTCGAAGAGGCCCTTGGAGCTCCTTCACATGGATCTCTTTGGACCTCCATCCTTTGATAGTCTTGGTGGAAGAAAGTATTGCTTGGTGATTGTAGATGACTACTCAAGATATACATGGGTATATTTCTTCCAGAGGAAGAGTGAGACTCAACAAACCGTCATCAACTTTGCAAATGAAGCTCAACATCAACGTGAAGCAAACATTTTGATGATTAGAAGTGACAACGGCATCGAGTTCAAGAACTACACCTTGGATGAGTTTCTTAGTGACGAGGGTATCAAGCACCAATATGTCGCACCCTATACCTCTCAACAAAATGGTGTGGCAGAAAGGAATAACCGGACGTTGATGGACGTGGCAAGGACCATGATGGTGGAGTTCCAATATCTATACAACTTTTGGGCCGAAGCCATCAACATCGCATGTCATGCATCCAATAGGATCTACCCCCACAAAGGCTTGAACAAGACTCCTTATGAGATACTTACCGGCAACAAGCCCAACCTCAAGTACTTCCGGGTGTTCGGTTGTAAGTGTTTCATTCTCAAGAAAGGTGTTTGTTTGTCTAAATTTGAACCTAGAGCTCAAGAGGACATATTTGTTGGTTATGCTACAAACTCTCATGCTTACCGTGTCCTCAACAAGTCCACTAGACTCATTGAGGAGATGTGTAACATGGAGTTCAATGAAAATAACGGCTCCCAAGTGGAGCAAAGTTGTCTTTGTGATGTAGGTGATGAAATTCCTCCCCAGGCCATAAGAAGAATGGGGATTGGTCAAATACTCCCCATTGAGGAACCCCTTGTGGCTGAAGGAGAAGGACAGTGATCTACTCAAGTGGAGCCATCACCTATGTTAGACCCACACACTTCCGAAGAACAAAATGAAGGCCCTCAAACCAATGAACAAAATCAAGGGCAAGATCCTCCACATAAATATGGTGATGCACCAAATGATACCCAAGATCAAGTTCATGTCTTCGAGCATGTTCAAGATCAAGAGCAAGCTCAAGACGGTGCCAAAGATCAAGAGCAAGCTCAATATCAAGGACAAACTCAAGATTGTGCTCAAGATTAGCAAGATGATCCTCAAATGCCCATCGAGGAACTTTTGGAGCATCGTGCTGCTAAGGTGGCTTCCAAGCTCGAGTGCCAACAACATTTCATATGCCCTCCGCTGCATGTTTCTCTCCGCATACCCATTCACTCGCCCCTCTCTCCTCTCTCTGGCAACGAACAGGCAGTAGAGGGTTGCCGTCGGGCCGCCATCTCCGGGTCTTCTTCCATGTTTCCATCTGGTGGGATCGATCCCCACCTCTTCCTCTTACCATGGATGTCGGTGTTGCCTCCGTTCTTCTCCTCGTTGGTTCTAGCTTTTGGATCTAGGTTTTAGGGCAATTTCGTTGCATTCTTTGATTATTATTTTTGTCAAACCGAGGCTTGAGTAGGACGTTGAAGGCTGCTACAGTAGGTAGATTGAGGATTTAACCGCGAATATTTGAATTTGGCATCTCCGGTACTACCGAATCTCCTCACGGAAGTCGTCATCCCCCTTTACATACGCCTCAAGCGTTACTACCGCTAGGAGGTGTGGTACTACCGCTCAGAGATTCCAACTTCGGGTTTTCTCCATTCCATCCTCACACTTATGTTGTTCTTCTCTCTTGGCTTATGCAATTTGTCTTCTACGTGTTCGTGTGTGTGTGTTCCAGGTGGTAGTAGCTCCGGGCATCATGCTCTTTGCAAGAACCCCGCCCATATCGGTGGCTCCAAGCACTACCGTTCTGCCGATGTGTCTGTGGGAAGCATCGTGCTAAAGAGTGGCTCTGTGCCTACGTGTGGCACCAGTGAGCAGCCAAGACATCCAGTCAAAGTGATTGCACCAAGAACAAGGGGCCCAAGGGGGCTCATCAGATGTCTGCTCTGGAGTTTGGTACGGCCCGTAAGTGCAACCCGTACTGGGATCCTCAGGATCCGACGCTTGTCCATCGCATGTTCTGGAACCGATTTCAGCAATCCATCTTCCATGATGTGTTGAAGACCAAGAAGAATTTGTATGTGAAGGTGAAGTCTGTGGATCTCTCTCACATGGAGAGGGACTTGCCTTACTTTGGAGAGGCTCTTCAGAGGCACGAGGAGCCGTATATCAAGAGGATTATATCGTTCAACAAGGATTTTGATGCAGATCTTGTGGCTTAATTCTATGCCACAGTTCACTTTGGGCATGATGAGGACAGGACCCTCTCCTGGATGACCAATGGTCGGCGTCTGTCTGCTTCACGGAAGACCTTTATGGAGTTGCTGTCGTATGAAGATAAGGGAACCCAAATCCCAATTGGGTTTCGCCCCCATCGGGAGGCCAATGCTACTCACAAGGAGGCTCTGTGGCAGTTCTCTACTAGGAAGGTGTCTGATACTGGACATGTCTCTAACGAGCTTTGGCCCTTTCTGGATATCATGCATATGATCTTTAGGAACACTCTGTTCCCTCATGTTGGCAATCAGGATATGGTGCATTCCTATCTGGTGGATCTTCTTCTCTTTTGCCAGAAGGAGAAGGGCTCTTAGGAAGTGTTGGATGTGTCTCATGTCATGTGGTCAGAGCTCCGGTGTGCGATCATGGAGCGCAAGTGCATCATTTATGGCCCTTACCTGATGCAGCTTATCGAGGAGACATGGGCATATACATTTCCTAATGAGGAGCTTCTCAATGGAGATCTAGTGTCTCATGATGTTGTTCAGTTGATGCAGAAGAAGTGGGGAATGACAGCTCCTGCCCCACAAGTGCAGTCTGAGGATGAGGATGCTGTTGATGATGAGAAGGACTACGAGCCTTTTGAGGAGCCTTCTTGGGCTAAGAAGCTCCAGCAGAAGATGAGGAAGCTTTTCCGCCTTCAGGCTAAGGGTCAGTACAAGGTTCATGTGAACGCAAAGAAGGGCCGTTGCCGTGACAAGGCCATTATGAGGCAGGTTGGTCTCACCGTTTCAGATGGCTCTGAGGAGAGGATCACTGATGAGGAGGCTTGGATCTGTGTACACTGCCCATGGACTAGTTCTAATGATGGCATTGGAGGCCCTTCAGCTGCTGCAGAGGAGTCTGACGAGGAGGAGGAGCATGATTGGTGATGTCCTGGAGTGTTGTTATCACCATCATGCTTAGGTGTCCCCTCTACCCTTTTGGTGTCTCGATGTCAAAGGGTAAGAGAGTGCAGGATTTGCAGTGTGCGTTTCTCTCCTTGTTGTTGCTTTCCTCGCTCGAACTCTATCGTTAGCATTGGTTTGTGTTCGTCCCATGAGTTCGAGACCATATGGTGTAAGACATATGAGCTATCCTACCTCTATCTATCTATGTCAAGTACTTTGTGTTATTATTTGCTTGTGAGATATATCTTATGCTTATGCTCTAGTTCATATGCTCACATGATATTACATGCCTGCCTTCATCTTACTATTTCTATGCAAGTTTGGTTTGGTCTATAAAATATAGCGGGAGTGTGGATCCTATATGTGTGTATTTTGCTTTCCACAAGCATATCTAAAATAGTGCACACATCTAGGGTGAACCTGTCTATATTTTGTAGATTGTGGGGTTACACACCTCTTATTGCTATATCCTTTGTGCAAATCCCACGTTGTCATCAATCCACCAAAAAGGGGGAGATTGTTAGGCCATATTTCTCCCTAAGTGGTTTTGGTGATTGATGACAACATGTTTGCAGACTAATTGTGTGCACTAAGCTTTTCAGTCTATCAAGCATATGGCACAAGACGATTCGTGCCCCTCGGAGTTTCAAGAGAAGCGGTTTTATTTCCTACGTTTATTTTCTGGTGGACTTGAGTCATAGGTAAAACCGTACTATCAAGAGGGGGTCCGCATCAGAAAGGTTTGGGTGGAATCAACACGTACACACTCATCCTGCACCCATCAACCCCTTTCGTTTCATTGGAGTTGTCTTCGTTTGCATCGACGCATGGGAGAAGAACAATGAGTGGTAGTACCGTTTGCACTATCGCTCGTGGCTGGGACATTGATTTTTTGTGTCGAGATCTACGATGGTTCCTCTGGGTTACTACCATGCTACTCGTTTGTCCCCAGAGAATGGGCGGTTGTAGCAGCGGTGGTTGGCGCGGTAGTACCGCCTATAGGCGGTAGTATCACTCCTACTACCGCAGCTACCACCGCCCGGCCCTCTGTTTTTCCCCTGTTTTCTTTTATCTGATGTGCATACTTCAGGGAGCGGTAGTATCGCTCCTTGAGCGGTAGTATCGCTCCTGGAGCGGTAGTACCACTTGTCTGCGAGCTGAGAGGTGCATAACGGTTGGATTTGTCCCCCACTATAAAAGGGGGTCTTCTTCCCCAAAAAGACTCACCTCTTCCTCCCCCAAACTCCATTGTTGCTCCAAAGCTCATTTTTGCCCGATCTCTCTCCCTAGCCAATCAAACTTGTTAATTTTCTAGGGATTGGTTGAGAAGGCCCGGATCTACACTTCCATCAAGAGATATTTGATTCCCCCCACTAATCCCTTGTGTATCTTGTTACTCTTGGGTGTTTGAGCACCCTAGACGGTTGAGGTCACCTCAGAGCCACATTCCATTGTGGTGAAGCTCCATGGTGTTGTTGGGAGCCTCCAATCAAGTTGTGGAGATTGCCGTAACATTGTTTGTAAAGGTCCGGTTGCCGCCTTCAAGGGCACCACTAGTGGAATCACGTCATCTCGCATTGTGTGAGGGTGTGAGGAGAATACAGTGGCCCTAGTGGCTTCTTAGGGAGCATTGTGCCTCCACACCACTCCAACAGAGACGTACTTCCCCAAAGGGAAGGAACTTTGGTAACACATCCTCGTCTCCACCGGCTCCACTTGTGGTTATCTCTTTCCTTTACTTTGTGCAAGCTATTGTTCTGTTGTATCCTTTTTGCACTTGTTGTTGTCGTCGTTGGTGTTGTTGTTTGTATCATATAGATTGCTCACCTAGTTGCACATCTAGACAACCTATTTGTTGCTAAACCTAATTTGTGAAGAAAAGCTAAAAATTGGTAGTTGCCTATTCAACCCCCCCCCCCTCTAGTCAACCATATCGATCCTTTCAATTGGTATCAGAGCCTCGTCTCTTTATTAAGGGTTTCATCCCCCGAAAAGTATGGTTGACACCGTGCCTGAGGCCGTGGAGTTGACTTCGATCACACGAGACGACTTAAACAAAGCTATGGCTTCACTTAAGACGTCTATGAAGACCGAAGTCAAGTCCATGCTTAAAGAATTACTTTTACGGGATGAAAGTTTCTCCCGATCCTTTGCTTGTGGTTAATCCCACCACATCGGAGTCGGAGGCCAATTCCGCTAAGGAAGCGGCTAAAGGTACTCATGTTTCTTCCCCTCATGATAAGAATGGGACGGGAACCTTTGCCTCGGTTCCCCCTCCCCTGGTCTATGGAGGACCGGTCCCTACACCTCTCATTAGTAATCATGGTCCTCCTCCCAAGCTTGTTAAAGGTGATTTTGCTAATTGGGTCTTTCGCATCAAGTCTCATTTGAACCACAGCTGAACAAACCTTTGGAGAATCATTGAGCAAGGCTTCTACCCGCATGATCCAAACAACTTCACCCTAAGAGAAGAAGTGGACAATCAATATAATCACTCCGCGTTGTTCATCCTTCAAGATGCGGTCCCACCCGAAGATCTATCTCACTTACGTCCTTTCACTCGTGCAAAGGATTGTTGGGAGCACATTGTTTCTATGTACAAGGGGAGCTCAAGCATCAAACGGTCCAACTTTCAAGTGGTCCTTGATGAGGCCAATGAATTCGTGATGCTAGAAGATGATGATCCGAGTATCACTACCGGAGGGTGACTACTCTTGCAGTTTCTCTCCAAGACCATGGGAGCAAGGATACGGATGACACTTGGATCAAGCGCAAGTTTCTCAAGGCCATCATGCCATTCAACAAGGCCATGTTTTTCGCGATTCGTCAAAGGCCGGACAATGGGGCCGACAATGGGGCGAAGGTGACTGTAGTTGAGACCAAGGGTGTTGGCCAACACAGTGATCACTCCTCCATACACGATATCTGAAGGAAATACGCCCTAGAGGCAATCATGAAGTTGTTATTTTATATTTCCTTATTCATAATAAAGGTTTATTATTCATGCTAGAATTGTATTCATCAAAAACTTAAATACATGTGTGAATACATAAACAAACACCGTGTCCCTAGTGAACCCCTACTAGACTAGCTCGTTGATCAAAGATGGTTAAGGTTTCCAAACCATGGACATGAGTTGTCATTTGATACCGGGGTCACATCATTAGGAGAATGATGTGATGGACAAGACCCTTCCGTTAGGTTAGCATAATGATCGTTCAGTTTTATTGCTATTGCTTTCTTCTTGTCAAATACTTATTCTTTCGACTATGAGATTATGCAACTCCCGGATACAGGAGGAATGCCTTGTGTGCTATCAAACGTCACAACGTAACTGGGTGATTATAAGATGCTCTACAGGTATCTCCAAAGGTGTTTGTTGAGTTGGCATAGATCGAGATTAGGATTTGTCATTCCGAGTATCGGATAGGTATCTCTGGGCTCTCTCGGTAATACACATCTTAAGCTTGCAAGCAAACGACTAAGGAGTTAGTCACGAGGTGATGTATTATGGAACGAGTAAAGAGACTTGCTGGTAACGAGATTGAACTAGGTATAGAGATACTGACGGTCGAATCTCGGGCAAGTAACATACCGATGGACAAAGGGAATTACGTATGTTGTCATAACGGTCCGACCGATAAAGATCTTCATAGAATATGTGGGAGCCAATATGGGCATCCAGGTTCCACTATTGGTTATTGACCGGAGAGGTGTCTCGGTCATGTCTACATAGTTCTCGAACCCGTAGGGTCTGCATGCTTAACGTTCGTTGATGATATAGTGTTATATGATTTGGTGACGGAATGTTGTTCGTAGTCCCGGATGAGATCACGGACATGACGAGGAGTCTCAAAATGGTTGAGAGGTAAAGATTGATATATAGGACGACGGTATTCGGACATCGGAAGTGTTTCGGAGGATACCGAGTACTTATCGTGTCTCCGGAAAGGAGTTTCGGGCACCCCCGGCAAAGATATGGGCCTTATGGGCCAAGTGAGGGAACACACCAGCCCACAAAGGGCTGGTGCGCCCCTATAGAGGCCAGACCTATGAGGAGGAGAAGGAAAGAGGGGAGGGCAAGGAAACAGTGGATTAGGATTCCTACTTCCTCCTCCTCCCCCCCCCTCTTTCCTCACCCTCGGTTATATTTGGCATGGGGGGCGCACGGCTTGGGAGGGACTCCAAGTAGGATTCCTCCTACTTGGGCGCCTCCTATGGCTGATCCTCCCTCCCTCCCACCTATATATATGCGTAGGGGGGCGCCTAGCACACAACAGATTAATTGTTAGCCATGTGCGGCGCCCCCTCCACCGTTTACACCCCCAGTCATATTTTTTTAGTCCTTAGGCAAAGCCCTACGGAGATCACTTCACCATCACCATGCCTTCGTGCTGACGCAACTCATCTACTACCTCAACGTCTTGCTGGATCAAGAAGGTGAGGGACGTCACCGAGCTGAACGTGTGCAGAACACGTAGGTGTCGTGCGTTCGGTACTTGATCAGCTGAAGCACGAAGAAGTTCGACTACATCAACCGTGTTGTGAAACTATTCCGCTTACGGTCTATGAGTGTAGGTAGACACACTCTCACCCTCGTTGCTATGCATCTCCATGGATAGATCATTGCGTGTGCGTAGAATTTTTTTTGTTTTCCATGCAACGATTACCAACAGTGGCATCATGAGCCAGGTCTACGCGTACATGATATGCACGAGTAGAACACAAAGAGTTGCGCGCGGTGATAGTCATACTACTTATCACCAGCGTCTTATTTTGATTCGGTGTTATTGTGGGATGAAGCGGCCCAGACCAACCTTACATGTCCACGTACATGAGACCGGTTCCACCGACCGACATGCAACTAGTTTTGCATAAAGGTGGCTGTCGGTGTCAAAACCGGCGGATCTCGGTTAGGGGGTCCCGAACTGTGCGTCTAGGCGGACGGTAATAGGAGACGAGGGACACGATGTTTTTACCCAGGTTCGGGCCCTCTCGATGGAGGTAAAACCCTACTCCTGCTTGATTGATATTGATGATATGGGTAGTACAAGAGTGGATCTACCACGAGATCAAGGAGGCTAAACCCTAGAAGCTAGCCTATGGTATGATTGATGTTGTGTCCTATGGACTAAAACCCTCCGGTTTATATAGACACCTTTGGAGGGGCTAGGGTTACAGAGTCGGTTACAATGGTAGGAGATCGACATATCCGCATCGCCAAGCTTGCCTTCCACGCCAAGGAAAGTCCCATCCGGACACGGACGAAGTCTTCAATCTTGTATCTTCATAGTCTTGGAGTCGGCCGATGATGATAGTTCGGCTATCTGGACACCCCTAGTCCGGGACTCCCTCGATGGCAAGTGAACCAGGCTTCAATGACGCGAGTCCGGCGCATATTGTCTTCGACATTGCAAAAGCGGGTTCCTCCTCCGAATAATTCATAGAAGATTGTGAACACCGGGATAGTGTCCGGCTCTGTAAAATAAATTCCACATACCACCGTAGAGAGAATAATATTTACACAAGTTCAATCTGCTGACGTATTTTGTGGCGTGACGTCACACCACAACCAAGCCTTTACTCGAATCGTTTTTATTATACCACCTCAACGCGTTTAGCGAAGCGGTTTCCTTGGCACGTCTTGTCGAAGCAGAGATCATGTTCCTCTTATTCTGGGATTCCCATCAATACGAACATGGGTAACCCAACCGCGCCCGTTGCCACGCCCCCTCCATCAAAGGTGAGTTCCAAACGGTCACGGGGACGGCTCTTGGCATTCTACCCCTTTATAATGAGACCAAGGCATGTTCCTTTTCTTCGATCCTCAATCGAATCCGCCCTTGCCCCGAGTTCCAACACCCAAGGCCCTTAGATTCGGGCACTTCGGACCTTCGACAGTGTCCGGCTCCGGCCTTCAGGGCCGGTGGATGCCCTCTTCCGTCAAGGAAGGGGACGTGCTAAAGCTAGGAGAAGCCAGGTACCTAACCTACAAGATTTCGCATAGGTTGCCCACCCAAGGGCAAGTCATTCCCACTCCCGAGCCTAGTGAGAGCATTGTGTTCGTGTCTCACCTCCGTCAGGGTTTAGGCTTCCCGATGGATCCCTTTGTGAGAGGGCTCATGTTTTACTATGGGCTGGAATTCCATGACTTGGCTCCGGAGTCCATCCTCCATATCTCATCGTTCATTGTTGTCTGCGAAGCCTTCCTCCGCACTACCCTTCACTTCGGTTTGTGGCTCAAGACCTTCAATGTGGAGCCGAAGATGATCGAGGGGCGACAAGCAGAGTGCGGAGGGGCAGTTATAAGTAAGAGGGCCGATGCTCCATGGCCCGAGGGCTCTTTTCAAGAGGAGCTCGGCTTGTGGCAACAGGAGTGGTTCTACGACACCGCTCCCAGGGGAAGCAGGCAGAGGTCGCCGCCCGCCTTTCGCTCGGGCCCTCCACAACGGCTAACGTCATGGGTCAACAAAGGGCTTGGTGGGGCCGTCAGGGCGTACCCCTATTGCAGGGCGGATTCGAGACCTCCAAGAGAGGAGATCAATTTGGTCGTAGTGCGCGAGTTATCTTGATCTGGCGTCTTACGCCTGCAAACGTCGCCCCCTCCGCCTGTGGGAATTCAATCCGGAGGGACCACGAGCTCTCTAACACTTCATGGGTACGACACCCGTGGAGATGTACAAACTGTTCTTCGGATCACAAGAGATGTGTTCGGAATTGACCGAGGACGCTGGCTTAAGCTGCAATCGCCCGGATACTCAAGTGAGTAGTCCTGTGTCCGGACATACCGTTCGTTCGTATATCATGGATTTTCCTTTTAACCAAC
This sequence comes from Aegilops speltoides, assembly GCA_021437245.1. Classification (NCBI taxonomy): domain Eukaryota; kingdom Viridiplantae; phylum Streptophyta; class Magnoliopsida; order Poales; family Poaceae; genus Aegilops; species Aegilops speltoides. The sequence continues at coordinate 122,083,895 of CM038143.1, read as the reverse complement.
CAGCCTTTGAACAGGAGTGGATAGCACAGGCAAAACTGATACGGTGTCCGGCCCCCCTCCCGGAGACCACGCCGGATCCCGTGTTAGTCAAGATGCTGGAGGTTGTACCTTCAGAAGAGGGCGAAGAGGAAAACAGAAAAACTACCGCCTCCAATAAGGAGGATTTCAAGAAAGGGGGGATCGAGAATCCCTCCTTCTAGGGGGAGAAGAGGACCACTTCCGAAGATCCGGAGGTTAAGGCCTCAAAGCGGGGGAAGAAATCTTCACCGGAGGGTCCTGCGCGAGGAGAAGCCCCGGCCGCACTATCTCCCCAAAGGAATCAGCCCTCCAGCGAGCCGTAAGTAGAAAAGGGGGAGTTTTGTAATAAGGGACATCCCTATTTTTATTTCTGAGGATAACCAAAGTTTTTACCTTGTAGTTTGGGTCTCAACCCTTCTCGGTGAGCTCATCTTGAGGGACCTTCGTCAGGAGATGATGGAGAGCGAGACGCCTCCATCTGCCGTCTTTGTCAGCGGGCGGACGACCACGAGGTGTCGTCGCGGGGTCTCCCGAGTCGGTGGGGCAGAGAGTGCGGCACCCGGTGTCGGCCGGGAGCTGAAGGATTTACTCGAGAGGCGTCTATCTCGGAAGATCACCATGCATTAATGAGTACGGTGATTGAGAGGATTTCATCCGAGAGGCGGGTTGCATGAGGCCGTCGAAGTTCTTGTGGGGTTTGAGGTACGTAAAAATGACATACCTTTTGACAGTTTTGCACATAGAGTGCGCCCTGTATAGATAGTAGCCCCTGAGACTTGGTACGTTGTTAGAATTGACGGCGTGCCGAGGATCATAATCTCAGTTTTAGGATGTCGTCGTTCCTATTCAGGGGGCGGAACGTTCAGTGGCCAGCCGGACTGATAGAGTTGCCGAACTGAAGCGGCAACTGGACGTTGCGGATGCGGACATCGCGCTGATCAATAGGCGACTTGACGAGTCACAAGGTGGGTGGTTTCTCTGCGGTCACCTGGTAAGGGAGCTGATGCCCACGCCTTACAACATGTATGCTTAATGCAGATGGCGCCGCTGCTATGGTGAGCCTTCGGGCAGAGCTTGCTCGAGCCAAGGAGCAAGCCAGAAGGAGTGATGCGGCTGCCTCGAAGGCGGCCAGAGAGCTAGAAGCCGAAAAGGCTGCTCACTGCCGAAGCAGGGAGGAGATGGCCGGAATGGCCGTAAAGCTGAAGGATGCTACCGACCGCTATGAGGTTCTTGAAAGAGAACGTCGAGCGGGGCAAGAGGACCTGAAGAAGGCCACCGCCGAAGCCAAGGATGCCCATTCTGCAATGAGGGCTATAAAGGAGGAGCTGCGTCAGGCCGGAGACATTGCGGATGGAAAGCCCTTCCTGCTGCGTAGGAAGTTCACGGATCAGAAGTATGCTCAGTTAGGCCAGTTGTGGGGTGCGGAGGATCCTTATCTGAATTTGGCGGTGAGTGCGGCGGACGCGGTCGTGCACTTCCGGAGCCAAAAGGATCACGAAATGGAAGAGCTTTTTTGGTCTCAATTCCATAGTCCAGAGCGTCCACTTCTGTTAACCGATCGGTTGGCTGAGTGGGCTGAGCTGAATAGGTTGTCCGGAATTGCCATGAAGGATGTCGTGGCTCATCTATGGCCAGAAAGGCCCAAGCCGAAGACTTATTTTGGCTTATTGCAGCAATTCCTTGATGCGGTGCCGCATATCAAGGCGATGAAGCGGTCGGCATGCATAGAGGGTGCACGGATGGCTCTCGCCCGTGTCAAAACATCTTTGGCGAGACGGGCGCCGCGATGTTGCATCCGGGATTGAGCGAAGCCGATTACCCACCGAGCACTATTTTGAGGAAGTCCTGCAGGGCGCTCGTTTAATAGAGTCGCAATGCTCGAAAAACGTTATGTTCAAATGACATGTATGATTTGTAAAACCATAATTATAATATAGGTGCTTTTTATACTTATGCGTTCAAATATTGAAATATCTCCTGTGCGGCCGTTAATGTATATGTGTATATAACCTGAAAGATGGCAGTCTTGACTTAGCCCCCACGCACATGGTGCGGGGGTGTTTGCAAAAGGCGCATTTTCACACTTAATCCAACGTCTTGGTCCTGTGAAGGAGGTGGTAGCGTAGCAAACTAGGCAACCGGACTATAATGCTTTATCACTTTCACTTAGCCATAGGAGTTGAAGGTGGGGCTACGATATAGCCCCTAGGGGCACCGCGCTCTCCGAATTGGGTAGCGTATGTACTGACCGAAGCAGTCCTTCGTCAGCGGAGGAATTCTAGACATTCGGTAGTCGATCAAGTGGTTGACCAGTCTCTCGCTATATCATGACGATTAGATTTGGTTGTCTCTCTTGAGGTGCTCGCCAGGCGAACCGGGCACAATCGCGATAGTTCTCCACAGTGCGCGTTAGCCGATGATCTGAGCGTAAGGCAGCAAAACACAGAGGCGGGCAAACCCAACATTTGACCAAAGACATGATTCGGAGCTGATGCATATAAGGCCTAACTCGAGACGCCGAACACTCCCTGAGGTATTCGGTCTTTATGATAATGGGCAGAACGATGCCCTAAGCCCCTAGTGTCCAGGTACAGGCGAGAACCTCTGACGCGGCCGATGCCAAAACGCCAGCCTCCTCCTCGGTTATGGTAGGAAACCGGGGGATGTGTATCAACAAGAGACAGTAAGAAAGGTTTACACAGGGTCTTAATCTGAAAAGAATCCTTGCAACGGGTCCCTGCTGCACGTCTGCGCCTGTGTCTCTGTTGTGCTGTATCCTGGACGGGTGTAGCACGTGGTTCATCTGTAAAAGAGAAGAACTTAGTTTGGAAAAAATATCGTGCAAAAAATGTATTTAAAACAGAGTATGATTTGGAAGTTGAGCTTTATTGGCTCTCATTGTTCATACGTGCAGCCCCTTGTAAAGAGGTATGCGGCTGGGAAGCCCCTTGTTTATTTATACCGGACTCGTCTAACCGTGTCCGAGGTCTGAATGACCTGTTTTAGGGGCTTTGCTCAGCAAGGCCGGATTAGTGTGTGGCTGTCAAGGCAGTCTCACGTTTTTCCGTGGTCGAGGAACACTCGGAGTTACCCTTTAATGAGATTATGCCGCGTGGACTGGGCATTTTAAGTGTAAGAGACGCGTAATGCGGTATTGCGTTAAAGAGGGCGAAAGCTTGGCGTCGAGAGTGCTTGATGGCTACTTTTGAATGGGGCGATATGGAAGATTAGCTTTTAGCGACGGAAGTTGTCGGATGAACCGAACACAACCTCTAGTAGTCTGAGCACTGCACAATTGGCATAAAGGCCTGGCGCCACTCCTTTGAAGGAAGTCTTTGCTATGGCGAATTTTGTAGGGTCTATCCCCATTCTGCGGATGGTGTCCTGGTATAGCAGGTTTATATCACTGCCGCCATCCATTAGGACTTGTGTGAATTGTAGTCCGTTGATTATGGGATCCAATATCAAAGCAGTCCCTCCTGCGTTTTGAATACTTCTGGAGTAATCCTGATGGTCGAAAGTAATTGGTTTTGACATCCAATTTTTTGACTCCGCTGGGGTGGACCGTGCGGCGCGTGCTTTAGCAGGTGCCGCACTATTTTTCCTTGTTATCACATGAAGTGAGTTCATTGTTTTGACTTCTAGTGGAAAAGTCGTCTGTTTTCCGGCGTGCTGCTTGTGGGGTTCGTCATCGTCTTCGCTTAGTGTGTCGAGCCCCTTGTGTTCGGCGTTAAGTCGGCCGGACTGCTTGAAGACCAAACAATCTGTATGGGTATGGTTTGCAGGCTTCCCGGGGGTACTATGGATTTGACATATTCTATCCAAGATTTTGTTTAGGTTGGATAGCTCGTCACTGTTGTCCTTAAGAGGCAGTGTTTTGTTATTCGGCTGAGAGCTTTTGAACCCGGCGTTGACCGCCGTGCTATTTGGGCCATTTTCCTTATTCCACCGCTGATCTTTTCTGTGTCGTGATTTCCCATTTCCATCCCTGACCTCGGATGTACTCGGGTTGCTGGTGCTGCATCTTGCCAGCCAGCTATCTTCCCCCACGCAAAAGCGGGTCATGAGGCTTGTTAGCGCGGCCATTGTTCTTGGTTTTTCCTGGACGAGGTGTTTGGCGAGCCATTCGTCTCGGACGTTATGTTTAAAGGCTGCTAAGGCTTCAACGTCCGGACAGTCGACTATTTGGTTCTTTTTGGTGAGGAACCTGTTCCAGAATTTGCGTGCTGACTCTCCGGGCTGTTGAGTTATACGACTTAAATCGTCTGCATCCGGAGGGCGGACATAAGTCCCCTGAAAATTTGCTCGAAACGTATCATCGAGCTCTTCCCAACTTCCAATGGTATTTTCTGGGAGGCTTTTGAGCCAATGCCGAGCTGGCCCTTTGAGCTTGAGGGGTAGGTATTTTATGGCATGGAGATTGTCTCCTCTAGCCATATGTATGTGTAGGATGTAATCCTTAATCCAGACTCCGGGGTCTGTTGTTCCGTCATATGCCTCTATGTTTACGGGCTTGAATCCCGCTGGAAATTCATGATCCAGTACCTCATCGGTGAAACATAGTGGGTGTGCGGCGCCCCTGTATTTAGGTGTGCCATTATCTTCGAACACTCGGCGTGTTGTGGTGCTTCCTGGAGCCTTCATTTTTTGCCCATAGATGGACCTGACGGGGCCATCCTTTTTGCGATGATCCTTATGTGGATCGTGTGCCGGCTTGTGTGCGGCGCCGCTTGCCGCTCTTAGCCTGTCATCTGGTGGTCTATCCGGCCAGGCGACCTCTTTGTTTTTTGATTGTGGGGGCTCTACGGCCTCCTTGTCAAATTCGGGCAACAGCTTGTGCTTCGGGTAGCTCTTTGCTTGGTGACTATCGTCGTATTTATCTGCGGTCTTGAGTACTTTGCTCCATCTCATTCTGAGTACGTCTTCCGATGTTTTGAGCTTCCGTTTCTGCTTATTTAAACTTCTTGCAGTGGCGACTAGCCTTTTGTGAAGGTTCTTATGCTCCGGCGATGTGTCCGGCGTGAGATCGTCTGGACTATTGTTTTCGCCGGGGATGGGTTGCTCGTCCAATTCATCCTGTTCGGTTGGTTGCTTGGTGGCATGTTCGTCGTCCACTGGTTCGCCCTGCTCTACGGCTGGGTCAGTATGGGCGTTGTTGTTATCGAGGCAGGACTTCGGGCGGCGCTTGCATAGCCGTTTTGGTTGTTTTTTGGGGGAATTATCCTTCGCCGCGTCCCGTTGTTCCTCGTTATCGCTTCCTTTTGGTGTATCCACCATGTATATGTCGTGGGTTGAGGTGGCTTTCTAGTGCCCCGTAGGCGCTGGTTCTTGGTCGTCTCCGGCATCGTCGTCCATACCGTCGATGTCTTCGGAGTCGTAGTCTAGCATGTCGGTTAGATCGTCGACAGTGGCTACAAAGTGGGTGGTGGGTGGGCTTTGAATTTCTTCGTCGTCCGCATCCCAACCGTCCTGACCGTGACCCGGCCAGGGCTCTCTTGATAACGAGAGATACTTTAGTGAGTTCAGGATGTTGCCAAAAGGCGAGTGCTGAAAGATGTCCGCAGCGGTGAACTCCATGATCGGCGCCCAATCAGATTCGATTGGTAGGGGCGCAGGAGGTTCAGAGTCCGGCGAGGAGTCCGGCACCTCGGAGTCACGAGCTTAACAAGGGACAAGGTCGGTATTCGGCTTCATCGCCGTAGATGTAGCAGCCCCCAAGGCAGTGTCTAGCCACCCATCCTCGATCTGCGCAGTCGTCTTCGAATTAAGGGTCGGAGCGGACTCGTGTGCGGCCTCCAGGGCACTATCTGGCAGCAGAGCTAAATCATGCCCATCGAGACAGTGCGGCGCGCTCGGCTGTGGCTCGAATCCGTCGAAGATCAAGTCTCCGCGGATGTCAGCCGTGAAGTTCAAACTTCGAATCGACTGATGGCGTGGGCGTAGCTTTCAATCTGCTCCGGATGGCTGCGAATTGGCCCGCAGTGCAAAGCCGCCGAATACGAAGATCTGTCCAGGGAGAAAAGTCTCACCCTGGACTGCATTGTTGTTGTTGATGATCGAAGGAGCCATCGAGCCTATCGGTGACGACACAGAGGAATTCTCAATGAAAGCACCAATGTCGGTGTCAAAACCGGCGGATCTCGGGTAGGGGGTCCCGAACTGTGCGTCTAGGCGGATGGTAACAGGAGACGAGGGACACGATTTTTTTACCTAGGTTCGGGCCCTCTCGATGGAGGTAAAACCCTACTCCTGCTTGATTGATATTGATGATATGGGTAGTACAAGAGTGGATCTACCACGAGATCAAGGAGGCTAAACCCTAGAAGCTAGCCTATGGTATGATTGATGTTGTGTCCTATGGACTAAAACCCTCCGGTTTATATAGACAACGGAGGGGGCTAGGGTTACACAGAGTCGGTTACAATGGTAGGAGATCTACATATCCGCATCGCCAAGCTTGCCTTCCACGCCAAGGAAAGTCCCATCCGGACACGGGACAAAGTCTTCAATCTTGTATCTTCATAGTCTTGGAGTCCGGCCGATGATGATAGTTCGGCTATCCGGACACCCCCTAGTCCGGGACTCCCTCAGTGGCTGGCGGGTGTCTGCCTACTTTAGTTGAATCAAATTTGACTATGGTCGGTCCTTGAAGAAGTTTAAAACAGCAAACCTGATGAAACACCGTTGTGGTTTTATGCGTAGGTAAGAACGGTTCTTGCTAGAAGCCCATAGCAGCCATGTAAAACTTGCAACAACAAAGTAGAGGACGTCTAACTTGTTTTTGCAGGGTATGTTGTGATGTGATATGGTCAAGACATGATGAGCTATACATTATTGTATGAGATGATCATGTTTGGCAACCGGCAGGAGCCGTATGGTTGTCTCTTTATTGTTTGAAATGCATACGCCATGTAATTGCTTTACTTTATTGCTATGAGTTAGCAATAGTTGTAAAAGCAATAGTTGGCAAGACGACCACGACGCTATGATGGAGATCAAGGTGTCGAGCCATTGATGATGGAGATCATGACGATGCTTTGGAGATGGAGATCAAAAGCACAATATGACGGCCATATCATGTCATATATTTTGATTGCATGTGATGTTTATCTTTTATGCATCTCATTTGCTTAGTGCGGCGGTAGCATTATAAGATGATCCCTTCACTAAATTTCAAGGTATAACAGTTCTCCCTGAGTATGCACCGTTGCGACAGTTCATCGTGTTGAGACACCACGTGATGATCGGGTGTGATAGACTCTATGTTCACATACAACAAGTGCAAGACAGTTTTGCACATGCGGAATACTCAGGTTAAACTTGACAAGCCTAGCATGTACAGACATGGCCTCGAAACACTGGAGACCGAAAGGTTGAACGTGAATCATATAGTAGATATGATTAACATAGAGATGTTCACCATTGATGACTACCCCATCTCACGTGATGATTGTACATGGGTTAGTTGATTTGGATCACATATCACTTAGATGACTTGAGGGATGTCTATTTAAGTGGGAGTTCTTAAGGAATTTGATTAACTGAACTTTAATTTAACATGACCTTAGTCTTGATAGTTTTGCATATCTATGTTGTAGATCAATAGCTCGTGATATAGCTCCTATATAATGTGTGTGTGTGTGTGTGTGTGTGTGTGTGTGTGTGTGTTCCTAGAGAAAACTAAGTTGAAAGATGATAGTAGCAGTGATGCGGATTGGGTCCGTGATCTGAGGATTATCCTCATTGCTACACAGAAGAATTATGTCCTTGATGCACCGCTAGGTGACTAACCTATTGCAGGAGCATATGTAGACGTTATGAACGTTTTGCAAGCTCGATATGATGAATACTTGATAGTTTAGTGCGCCATGCTTTACGACTTAAAACCGGGACTTCAAAAATGTTTTGAATACCACAGAGCATATGAGATATTCCAAGAGCTGAAAATTGGTATTTCAGATTCATGCCCGTGTCAAGAGGTATGAGACCTATGACAAGTACTTTGCCGACAAGATGGAGGAGAATAGCTCAACCAGTGAGCATGTACTCAGAATGTCTGGGTACTACAATCACCTGAATCAAGTGGGAGTTAATCTTCCAGATAAGACAGTGATTGACATAGTTCTCTAGTCACTATCACCAAGTTACTAGAACTTCGTGATGAACTATAATATGCAAGGGATGACAAAAACAACTCCCAAGCTCTTCGCGATGCTAAAATAGGCGAAGGTAGAAATCAAGAAAAAGCATCAAGTGTTGATGGTTAACAAGACCACTAGTTTCAAGAAAAAGGGCGAGGGAAAGAAAGGAGACTTCAAGAAGAATGGCAAGTAAGTTGTCACTCCCGTGAAGAAGCCCAAAGCTGGACCCAAGCCTGAAACAAAGTGCTTCTACTACAAAGGAAATGGTCACTAGAAGCGGAACTACCCCAAATACTTGGCGGATAAGAAGCATGGCATAGTGAACAAAGGTATGTTTGATATACATGTTATTGATGTGTATTTTACTAGTGTTCATAGTAACCCCTAGGTATTTGATACCAGTTCAGTTGCTAAGATTAGTAACTCGAAACAGGAGTTGCAGAGACTAGTTAAAAGCGAGGTGATGATGTGTGTTGGAAATGATTCCAAGGTTGATATGATCACCATCGCACACTCCCTCTACCTTCGGGATTAGTGTTGAACCTAGATAAATGTTATTTGGTGTTTGCGTTGAGCATGAATATGATTAAATCATGTTTATTGCAATACGGTTATTCATTTAAGTTAGAGAATAATTGTTATTCTGTTTACATGAATAAAACCTTCTATGGTCATACACCCAATGTGAATGGTTTACTGAATCTCGATCATAGTGATACACATATTCATAATATTGATGCCAAAAGATGCAAAGTTGATAATGATAGTGCAACATACTTGTGGCACTGCCGTTTAGGTCATATTGGTGTAAAGCGCATGAAGAAACTCCATGTAGATGGACTTCTGGAATCACTTGATTATGAATCATTTGATACTTGTGAACCATGCCTCATGGGCAAGATGACCAAAACCCCATTCTCCGGAACAATGGAGCGAGCCAATGACTTATTGGAAATAATACATACCAATGTATGTGGTCTGATGAGTGTTGAGGCACGCGGCGGGTATCGTTATTTTCTGACCTTCACAGATGATTTGAACAAATATGGTTATATCTACTTAATGAAACACAAGTCTGAAACATTTGAAAAGTTCAAAGAATTTCAGAATGAAGTGGAGAATCATCGTAACAAGAAACTAAAGTTTCTACGATCTGATCGCGGAGGCGAATATTTGAGTTACGAGTTTGGCCTTCATTTAGGACAATGTGGAATAGTTTCACAACTCACGCCACCTGGAACACCACAGTGTAATGGTGTGTACGAACATTGTAACCATACTTTATTAGATAGGGTGCGATCTATGATGTCTCTTACCGATTTACCACTATTGTTTTGGGGTTATGCATTAGAGACAGCTGCATTCATGTTAAAAAGGGCACCGTCTAAATCTGTTGAGACGACACCGTATGAACTGTGGTTTGGCACGAAACCTAAGCTACCGTTTCTTAAAAGTTTGGGTTGCGACACTTATGTCAAAAGGCTTCAGCCTGATAAACTCGAACCCAAATCAGAGAAGTGTGTCTTCATAGGATACCCTAAGGAAACAATTGGGTACACCTTCTACCACAGATCCGAAGGCAAGATCTTTGTTGCCAAGAATGGAACATTTCTAGAGAAGGAGTTTCTCTCGAAAGAAGTGAGTGGGAGGAAAGTAGAACTTGATGAGGTAATTGTACCTGCTCTCAATTTGGAAAGTAGCACATTAGAGAAATCCGTTCTCGTGATGCCTACACCAACTAGAGAGGAAGCTAATGATGATGGTCATGAAACTTTAGATCAAGTTACTACTGGACCTCGTAGGTCGAATAGATCATGTTCCGCACCAGAGTGGTACGGTAATCCTGTTCTGGAAGTCATGTTACTAGACCATGACAAACCTACGAACTATAAAGAAGCTATGATGAGCCCAGCCGACAGATGGCTTGAGACCATGAAATCTAAGATAGGATCCATGTATGAGAACAAAGTGTGGACTTTGGTGGACTTGCCCGATGATCGGCAAGCCATAGAGAATAAATGGATCTTCAAGAAGAAGATTGACGTTGATGGTAATGTTACTGTCTACAAAGCTTGACTTGTCACAAAAGGTTTTCGACAAGTTCAAGGGGTTGGCTACGATGAGACTTTCTCACCCGTAGCGATGCTTAAGTCCATCCGAATCATGTTAGCAATTGCCGCATTCTATGATTATGAAATCTGGCAGATGGACATCAAAACTGCATTCCTTAATGGTTTTCTTAAAGAAGAGTTATATATGATGCAACCAGAAGGTTTTGTCGATCCTAAAGGTGCTAACAAAGTGTGCCAGCTCCAGGGATCCATCTATGGACTGGTGCAAGCATCTCCGAGTTGGAATATACGCTTTGATGAGGTGATCAAAGCATATGGTTTTATACAGACTTAGGGTGAAGCCTGTATTTACAAGAAAGTGAGTGGGAGCTCTGTAGCATTTCTGATATTATATGTGGATGACATATTGTTGATCGGGAATGATATAGAATTTCTGAATAGCATAAAAGGATACTTGAATAAGAATTTTTCAATGAAAGACCTCGGTGAAGCTGCTTATATATTGGGCATCAAGATCTATAGGTATAGATCGAGACATTTAATAGGACTTCCACAAAGCACATACCTTGGCAAAATTTTGAAGTTCAAAATAGATCAATCAAAGAAAGGGTTATTGCCCGTGTTGCGAGGTGTCAAGTTGAGTAAGACTCAAAGCCTGACCACGCAGAAGATAGAGAGAGAAGGAAAGTCATTCCCTATGCCTCAGCCATAGGTTCTATAGAGTATGCCATGCTGTGTACCAGACCTATTATGTACCTTGCCATGAGTTTGACAAGGGGGTACAATAGTGATCAACGAGTAGATCACTGGACAGCGGTCAAAATTATCCTTAGTTACCTAAAAGGACTAAGGAATATTTCTCGATTATGGAGGTGATAAAGAGTTTGTCGTAAAGGGTTGCGTTGATGCAAGCTTTGTCACCTATTCGGATGACTCCGGGTCTCAATCCGGATACATAATGAAAGTGGGAGCAATTAGCTAGAGTAGCTCCATGCAGAGTATTGTAGACATAGAATTTTTCAAAATACATACAGCTCTAAATGTGGCAGACCCATTGACTAAAACTCTCTCACAAGGAAAACATGATCACACGTTAGTACTCTTTGGGAGTTAATCACATGGCGATGTGAATTCGATTATTGAATCTAGTAAACCCTTTGGGTGTTGGTCACATGGTGATGTGAACTATTGGTGTTAATCACATGGCGATGTGAACTAGATTATTGACTCCAGTGCAAGTGGGAGACTGAAGGAAATATGCCCTAGAGGCAATAATAAAGTTGTTATTTTGTATTTCCTTATTCATGATAAAGGTTTATTATTCATGCTAGAATTGAATTAATCGAAAACTTAAATACATGTGTGAATACATAAACAAACATTGTGTCCCTAGTGAGCCTCTACTAGACTAGATCGTTGATCTAACATGGTTAAGGTTTTCTAACCATGGACATGAGTTGTCATATGATAATGGGATAACATCATTAGGAGATGATGTGATGGAGAAGACCCATCCGTTAGCTTAGCACAATGATCGTTCAGTTTTATTGCTATTACTTTCTTCATGTCAAATACTTATTCCTTCGACTATGAGATTATGCAACTCTCGGAAAACGGAGGAATGCCTTGTGTGCTATCAAACGTCACAATGCAACTGGTGATTATAAAGATGCTTTACAGGTATCTCCGAAGTTGTTTGTTGAGTTGGCATAGATCGAGATTAGGATTTGTCACTCCGAGTATCGGGGAGGTATCTCTGGGCCCTCTCGGTAATACACATCATAAGCTTGCAAGCAAATGACTAAGGAGTTAGTCATGAGGTGATGTATTACGGAACGAGTAAAGAGACTTGCCGGTAACGAGATTGAACTAGGTATAGAGATACCGATGATTGAATCTCGGGCAAGTAACATACCGACGGACAAAGGGAATCACGTATGTTGTCATAATGGTTCGACTGATAAAGATCTTTGTAGAATAGCCAATATGGGCATCCAGGTTCCGCTATTGGTTATTGACCGGAGATGTGTCTCGGTCATGTCTACATAGTTCTCGAACCCATAGGGTCCGCATGCTTAATGTTCGTTGACGATATAGTGTTATATGAGTTATATGATTTGGTGACCGAATGTTGTTCGGAGTCCCGGATGAGATCACGGACATGACGAGGAATCTCGGAATGGTTGAGAGGTAAATATTGATATATAGGACGATGGTATTCGGACACCGGGAGTGTTTTAGAGGGTACTAGGTACTTATCGGGTCTCCGGAAAGGAGTTTCGGGCACCCCCACCAAAGGTATGGGCCTTATGGGTCAAGTGAAGGAACACACCAGCCCTCAAGGGGCTGGTGCATCCATATAGAGTCCAGCCCTATGAGGAGGTTAAGGAAAGAGGGGAGGGCAAGGAAAGTGTGGATTAGGATTCCTACTTCCTTCCCTCTCCCCCCTCTTTCCTTCCCCCTCAGTTATATATGGCAGGGGGGCGCGCGGCTTGGGAGGGACTCCAAGTAGGATTCCTCCTACTTGGGCTCCTCCTATGGCTGCTCCTCCATCCCTCTCACCTATATATATGAGTAGGGGGGAGCCTAGCACACAAAAGATCAATTGTTAGCCGTGTGCAGCGCCCCCCTCCACCGTTTACACTCCTGGTCTTATTTTCGTAGTGCTTAGGCGAAGCACTGCGGAGATCAATTCACCATCACCGTCACCATACCGTCGTGTTGACGGAACTCATCTACTACCTCGACGTCTTGCTGGATCAAGAAGGCGAGGGATGTCACGGAGCTGAACGTGTGCAGACGCGGAGGTGTCGTGCGTTTGGTACTTGATCGGTTGAAGCACGAAGAAGTTTGACTACATCAACCGCGTTGTGAAACGGTTCCGCTTACGGTTTACGAGGGTACGTAGACACACTCTCCCCCTCGTTACTATGCATCTCCGTGGATAGATCATTGCGTGTGCATAGAAAAGTTTTTGCTTACCATGCAATGATTCCCAACAATATCTCCTTGTGCATGATTCGCTTGATGCACGAGGTGTAGCAAAAGTATTGCCCCAAGGTTGGGCGAATAACCGACGTCAGGGTTTTCTACTTTCCCAAGAACTAGCATGTTCTCCTCATTCACCTTAGAAACTTCTCCTCGTGCCTGCAACGAGTTAGTGATAACATAATAGAAATAACGTATAACAGGACTTACAATGCAAATAGCTCTTGAGCCTGGCGTACTCGTCAAATTAAAAGTTTGCCTTGGGTGTGGCTCAGTGTAATAAAAAACACGGCAGATGGCATTGATGTTTTCTTGGACTACGTCCGTATTTCCCCAAAGAGGAAGGGATGATGCAGCACAACAACGGTAGGTATTTCCCTTAGTGATGAGACCAAGGTTATCGAACCAGTAGGAGAACCACGCAACACCACGTGAACAGCTCCTGCACACAAAGAACAAATACTTGCAACCCAACGTAAGAGAGGGGTTGTCAATCCCTCACGGGTAAAAAGATAGGTAAAACTGTAGTAGATTGGATAAATAGATCTCGCGGGAATGCGAGATAAAATAAATTGATAAAAAATGCAGGAAGGCATTTTTGTATTTTTGGTTTAATAGATCTGAAAATAAAAGCAAATAAAAATAGACCGTGAAGGCGAATATAATAAAGAAGAGACCCGGGGGCCGTAGATTAGTGGCTTCTCTCAAGAAAAACAGCAAACGGTGGTAAACAAATTACTGTTGGGAAATTGATATAACTTCAAATAATCATGATGATATCCAGGCAATGATCATTATATAGGCATCACGTCCAAGATTAGTAGACTGACTCCTGCCTGCATCTACTACTATTACTCCACACATCGACCGCTATCCAGCATGCATCTAGTGTATTAAGTTCATGGAGAAACGGAGTAATGCAATAAGGATGATGACATGATGTAGACAAGATCTATTTATGTATAAATAGACCCCATCTTTTTATCATCATTAGCAACGATACATACATGTCGGTTCCCCTTCTGTCACTGGGATCAAGCACCGTAAGATGGAACCAAGCACCTCTTCCCACTACAAGATAAATAGATCAAGTTGGCCAAACAAAACCCAAATATCGTAGAAGAAATACGAGGCTATAAGTAATCATGCATATAAGAGATCAAAAGAAGACTCAAATAACTTTCATGGGTAAAAACATAGATCTGATCATAAACTCAAAGTTCATTGGATCCCAACAAACACACCATAAAAAGAGTTACATCATATGGATCTCCAAGAGACCATTGTATTGAGAATCAAAAGAGAGAGAGAGAGAGAGAGAGAGAGAGAGAGAGAGAGAGAGAGAAGCCATCTAGCTACTAACTACAGACCCGTAGGTCTACAATGAAGTACTCACGCATCATCGGAGAGGCACCAATGAGGATGATGAACCCCTCTGTGATGGTGTCTAGATTTAATCTGGTGGTTCTGGAACTTGCGGCGGCTGGAATTGATTTTCGTCCACTCCCCTAGGGTTTCTGGAATATTGGGGTATTTATAGAGCAAAGAGGCGGTGCGGGAGGCCACCAAGGTGGGCACAACCCACCTGGGCGCGCTTGGGCCCCCAGGCGCACCCTGGTGGGTTGTGCTTGTTGGGGAACGTAGTAATTTCAAAAAATTTCCTATGCACACGCAAGATCATGGTGATGGCATAGCAACGAGAGGGAGAGTGTTGTCCACGCCCTCGTGAGACCGTAAGCGAAGCGTTAACAACGTAGCGGTTGATGTAGTCGACGTCTTCACGATCCGACCGATCCAAGTACCGAACGTCACGGCACCTCCGAGTTCAGACACGTTCAGCTCGATGACGTCCCTCGAACTCCGATCCAGCCGAGTGTCGAGGGAGAGTTCCGTCAGCACGACGGCGTGGTGACGATCTTGATGTTCTACCGGCGCAAGGCTTCGCCTAAGCTTTGCGACGATATGACCGAGGTGGAATATGGTGGAAGGGGGCACCGCACACGGCTAAGGAACGATCCGTAGATCAACTTGTGTGTCTATGGGGTGCCCCCTGCCCCCGTATATAAAGGAGGGAGGGAGGAGGAGGCCGGCCCTAGGAGGAGGGCGCGCCAAGGGAGTCCTACTCCCACCGGGAGTAGGATTCCTTCTTTCCTAGTCCAACTAGGTCAAGGGGGGAAAGAGGGGAAGTGGAGAAGGAAGGAAGAGGGGGGCCGCGCCCCAAACCCTTTGTCCAACCGGACTGGGCTTGGGAGGGCGCGCCTCCTCCGGCTCCTTCCACTAAAGCCCATTAAGGCCCAATACTCTTCCCGTATTCCGTAACTCCCGGTACTCGAAAAATACCGAATCACTCGGAACCTTTCCGAACTCGAATATAGTCGTCTAATATATCGATCTTTACATCTCGACCATTTCGAGACTCCTCGTCATGTCCCCGATCTCATCAGGGACTCGAACTCCTTGGTACATCAAAACTCATAAACTCATAATATAAGCATCATCGAAACCTTAGCGTGCGGACCCTACGGGTTCGAGAACTATGTAGACATGACCTAGAACTATTCTTGGTCAATAACCAATAGCGGGACCTGGATGCCCATATTGGCTCCTACATATTCTACGAAGATCTTTGTCGGTCAAACCGCATAACAACATACCTTGTTCCTTTGTCATCGGTATGTTACTTGCGAGATTCGATCGTCGGTATCAATACCTAGTTCAATCTCGTTACGGCAAGTCTCTTTACTCGTTCCGTAATACATCATCTCGCAACTAACTCATTAGTTGTAATGCTTGCAAGGCTTAAGTGATGTGCATTACCGAGAGGGCCAGAGATACCTCTCCGACAATCGGAGTGACAAATCCTAATCTCGAAATCGCCAACCCAACATCGCCTTTGGAGACACACAGTAGTACTCCTTTATAATCACCCGATTCACGTTGTGGACGTTTGGTAGTACCCAAAGTGTTCCTCCGCAAGCGGAGTTGCATAATCTCATAGTCATAGGAACATGTATAAGTCATGAAGAAAGCAATAGCAACATACTAAACGATCGGGTGCTAAGCTAACGGAATGGGTCATGTCAATCAGATCATTCAACTAATGATGTGATCCCATTAATCAAATAACAACTCTTTGTTCATGGTTAGGAAACATAACCATCTTTGATTAACAAGCTAGTCAAGTAGAGGCATACTAGTGACACTCTGTTTGTCTATATATTCACACATGTATTATGTTTCGGTTAATACAATTCTAGCATGAATAATAGACATTTATCATGAAATAAGGAAATAAATAATAACTTTATTATTGCCTCTAGGGCATATTTCCTTGATCTCCCACTTGCACTAGAGTCAATAATCTAGTTCACATCGCCATGTGATTGAACACCAATAATCATATCTGTATATGATTAACACCCATAGTTCACATCGTCATGTGACCAACACCCAAAGGGTTTACTAGAGTCAATAATCTAGTTCACATCGCTATGTGATTAACACCCAAAGAGTACAAAGGTATGATCATGTTTTGCTCGTGAGAGAAGTTTAGTCAGCGGATCTGTCACATTGAGCCGTATGTATTTTGCAAATCTCTATGTCTCCCACCGGACTAAGTCCGGATGGAATTGAAGCGTCTCTTGATGTGCTTGGTCCTCTTGTGAAATCTGGATTCCTTCGCTAAGGCAATTGCTCGATATTGTCACGAAGATTTTCATTGGACCCGATGCACTAGGTATGACACCTAGATCGGATATGAACTCCTTCATCGAGACTCCTTCATTAGCTGCTTCGAAGCTGCTATGTACTCCGCTTCACATGTAGATCCTGCCACGACGCTTTGTTTAGAACTGCACCAACCGACAGCCCTCCGTTTAGTGTAAATCGTATCCGGTCTGCGATTTAGAATCGTCCGGATCGGTGTCAAAGCTTGCATCAACGTAACCGTTTACGATGAGCTCTTTGTCACCTCCATATCTGAGAAACATATCCTTAGTCCTTTTCGGTATTTGGGATGTTCTTGACCGCTGTCGATGATCCACTCCCGGATTACTTTGGTACCTCCTGCTAGGCTTATAGCAAGGCACACATCAGGTCTGGTACACAGCATTGCATACATGATAGAGCCTATGGCTGAAGCATAGGAACATCTTTCATTTTCTCTCTATCTTCTGCGGTGGTGGGCATTGAGTCTTACTCAACTTCACACCTTGTAACACAGGCAAGAACCCTTTCTTTGCTTGATCCATTTGAACTTCTTCAAAATTTTGTCAAGGTATGTGCTTTGTGAAAGTCAATTAAGCGTCTTGATCTATCTCTATAGATCTTAATGCCCAATATGTAAGCAGCTTCACCGAGGTCTTTCATTGAAAAACTCTTATTCAAGTATCCCATTATGCTATCCAGAAATTCTACATCATTTCCGATCAGCAATATGTCATCTACATATAATATCGAAATGCTCTGAGCTCCCACTCACTTTCTTGTAAATACAAGGCTTCTCCAAAAGTGCATATGAACCCAAATGCTTTGATCACACTATCAAAGCGTTTATTCCAACTCGAGATGCTTGCACCAGTCCATAAATGGATCATTGGAGCTTGCACACTTTGTTAGCTCCTTTGGATCGATAAAACCTTCGGTTGCATCATATACAACTCTTCTTCCGAAATCCATTCAGAATGCGTCTTTACATCCATTTGCCAAATTTCATAATCATAAAATGCGCAATCGCTAACATGATTCGGACAGACTTAAGCATCGCCACGGGTGAGAAGGTCTCATCGTAGTCAATCCCTTGAACTTGTCGAAAACCCTTTGCGACAAGTCGAGCTTTGTAGACGATAACATTACCGTCGCGTCGGTCTTCTTCTTGAAGATCCACTTGTTTTCTATTGCTTGCCTACCCTCGGGCAAGTCAACCAAAGTCCATACTTTGTTTTCATACATGGATCCCATCTCGATTTCATGGCCTCAAGCCATTTTGCGAATCTGGGCTCACCATCGCTTCTTCATAGTTCGTAGGTTCATCATGATCTAGTAGCATGATTTCCGAACAGGATTACCGTACCACTCAGTGCGGATCTTACTCTGGTTGATCTACGAGGTTACGTAGCAACTTGATCTGAAGTTTCATGATCAACATCATCAACTTCCTCACTACTTGGTGTAGGTGTCTCGAAACCGGTTTCTTCGACAAACTACTTTCAAGTAAGGGAGAAGGTACAATTACCTCATCAAGTTCTACTTTCCTCCCACTCACTTCTTTCGAGAGAAACTCCTTCTCTAGAAAGGATCCATTCTTAGCAACAAATGTCTTGCCTTCGGATCTGTGATAGAAGGTGTACCCAACTGTCTCCTTTGGGTATCCTATGAAGACACATTTCTCGATTTGGGTTCGAGCTTATCGGGTTGAAGCTTTTTCACATAAGCATCGCATCCCCAAACTTTAAGAAACGACAACTTTGGTTTCTTGCTAAACCACAGTTCATAAGGTGTCGTCTCAACGGATTTCGACGGTGTTCTATTCAGTGTGAATGCGGCCGTCTCTAGAGCATAACCCCAAAGCGATAGCGGTAAATCTGTAAGAGACATCATAGATCGCACCATATCTAGTAAAGTACGATTACGATGTTCGGACACACCATTACTGTTGTGGTGTTAGGGTGGCGTGAGTTCTTGAAACTATTCCGCATTGTTTCAAATGTAGACCAAACTCGTAACTCAAATATTCACCTCCACGATCAGATCGCAGAAACTTAATTTTCTTGTTACGATGATTTTCAACTTCACTCTGAAATTCTTTGAACTTTTCAAATGTTTCAGACTTATGTTTCATTAAGTAGATATACCCATATCTGCTTAAATCATCTGTGAAGGTGAGAAAATAACGATATCCGCCACGAGCCTCAACATTCATCGAACCACATACATCTGTATGTATGATTTCCAACAAATCTGTTGCTCTCTCCATAGTACCGGAGAACGGGGTTCTAGTCATCTTGCCCATGAGGCACGGTTCATAAGTGCCAAGTGATTCATAATCAAGTGACTCCAAAAGTCCATTAGTATGGAGTTTCTTCATGCGCTTTACACCGATATGACCTAAGCGGCAAGTGCCACAAATAAGTTGCACTATCATTATCAACTCTGCATCTTTTGGTTTCAACATTATGAATATGTGTATCACTACTATCGAGATTCATCAAAATAGACCACTCTTCAAGGGTGCATGACCATAAAAGATATTACTCATATAAATAGAACAACCATTATTCTCGATTTAAATGAATAACCGTCTCGCATCAAACAAGA
The DNA here is from genome assembly GCA_021437245.1 of Aegilops speltoides. Taxonomy (NCBI): domain Eukaryota; kingdom Viridiplantae; phylum Streptophyta; class Magnoliopsida; order Poales; family Poaceae; genus Aegilops; species Aegilops speltoides. The sequence continues at coordinate 122,064,361 of CM038143.1, read as the reverse complement.
TCCAGATATAATGTTCATGCTCAACGCAGCACCAAATAACAATTATTTAGGTCTAAAACTAATCCGAAGGTAGATGTAGAGGTAGCGTGCCGACCGCGATCACATCGACTTTGGAACCATTTCCCACGCGCATCGTCACCTCGTCCTTTGCCGGTGTTAAGCAATCCGTAGTCCCTGCTTTGAGTTGCAAATATTAGCAGCAGAACCAAGTATCAAATACCAGTGCTCTGCGAGCTCTAGTAAGGTACACATCAATAACATGTATATCACATATACCTTTGTTCACCTTGCCATCCTTCTTATCCGCCAAATACTTGGGGCAGTTCCGCTTCAAATGACTAGTCGCTTGCGGTAGAAGCACTCGGTTTCAGGCTTAGGTCCAGACTTGGGTTTCTTCTCTGAGCAGCAACTTGCTTGCTGTTCTTCTTGAAGTTCCTTCTTCTTCCCTTTGCCTTTCTTCTTGAAACTAGTGGTCTTATTGACCATCAACACTTGATGCTCCTTTTGATTTCTACCTCCGCAGCCTTTAGCATTGCGAAGAGCTCGGTATAGTCTTTACTAACCCTTGCATATTATAGTTCATCACGAAGCCTTTGTAGCTTGGTGGCGGTGATTGAAGAATTACATCAATGACACAATCATCCGGAAGATTAACTCCCAATTGTGTCAAGTGATTGTAGTACCCGGACATTACGAGTATGTGCTCACTAACGTAACTATTCTCCTCCATCTTGCAGCTGTAGAACTTATTGGAGACTTCATATCTCTCAATCCGGGCATTACTTTGGAATATTAACTTCAACTCTGGAACATCTTATATGCTCCATGACGTTCAAAACGTCGTTGAAGTCCCGGTTCTAAGCCGTAAAGCATGGCACCTTGAACTATGGAGTAGTCATCAGCTTTGCTCGCCAGACGTTCATAACATCCGGTGTTTCTCCGGAGCAGAGCTCGCACCCAGCGGTGCATCCGGGGCGTAACTCTTACGTGCAGCAATGAGGATAATCCTCGAGTTACGGACCCGATCCGTGTAATTGCTACCATCATCTTTCAACTTTGCTTTCTCAAGGAACGCATTAAAATTCAACGGAACAACAAAGACGAGCCATCTATCTACAATCAAACATAAACAAGCAAGATACTATCGGTACTAAGTTCATGATAAATTTAAGTTCAATTAATCATATTACTTAAGAACTCCCACTTAGGCAGACATCTCTCTAGTCATCTAAGTGATCACGTGATCCAAATCAACTAAACCATAACCGATCATCACGTGAAATGGAGTAGTTTTCAATGGTGAACATCTTATGTTGATCATATCTACTATATGATTCACGCTTCGACCTTTCGGTCTCCGTGTTCGAGGCCATATCTGCATATGCTAGGCTCGTCAAGTATAACCCGAGTATTCTGCGTGTGCAAAACTGGCTTGCACCGTTGTAGATGGACGAGAGCTTATCACACCCGATCATCACGTGGTGTGCGGGCACGACGAACTTTGGCAACGGTGCATACTCGGGAGAACACTTCTTGATAATTTAGTGAGAGATCATCTTATAATGCTACCGTCAATCAAAGCAAGATAAGATGCATAAAAGATAAACATCACATGCAAATCAATATAAGTGATATGATATGGTCATCATCATCTTGTGCTTCGTGATCTCCATCTCTGCAGCACCACCATGATCACCATCGTCACCGGTAGCGACACCTTGATCTCCATCGTAGCATCGTTGTCGTCTCGCCAAACTTATGCTTCTACGACTATCGCTACCGCTTAGTGATAAAGTAAAGCATTACAGGGCGATTGCATTGCATACAATAAGCGACAACCATATGGCTCTGCCGATTGCCGATAACCGGTTACAAAACATGATCATCTCATACAATAAAATATAGCATCACATCTTGACCATATCACATCACAACATGCCTGCAAAAACAAGTTAGGCGTCCTCTACTTTGTTGTTGCAAATTTTACGTGGCTGCTACGGGCTTAAGCAAGAACCAGTCTCACCCACGCATCAAAACCACAACGATACTTCATCAAATAGACTCCGTTTTAACCTTCTCAAGGACCGGGCGTAGCACACTCGATTCAACTAAAGTGAGAGAGCAGACACCCGCCGGTCACCTTTAAGCAACGAGTGCTCGTGGCGGTGAAACCAGTCTCGCGTAAGCGTCTGGCGTAATGTCGGTCCGGGCCGCTTCATCTCACAATACCGCTGAACCAAAGTATGACATCTTTGGTAGGCGGTATGACTTATATCGTCCACAACTCACTTGTGTTCTACTCGTGCATATAACATCAACGCATAAAACCTAGGCTCGGATGCCTTTGTTGGGGAGCGTAGTAATTTCAAAAATTTCCTACGCACACGCAAGATCATGGTGATGGCATAGCAACGAGAGGAGAGTGTTGTCCACGTACCCTCGTGAGACCGTAAGCGGAAGCGTTAGCACAACGCGGTTGATGTAGTCGTCGTCTTCACGATCCGACCGATCCAAGTACCGAACGTCACGGCACCTCCGAGTTCAGACACGTTCAGCTCGATGGCGTCCCTCGAACTCCGATCCAGCCGAGTGTCGAGGAGAGTTCCGTCAAGACGACGGCGTGGTGACGATCTTGATGTTCTACCGGCGCGAGGCTTCGCCTAAGCTTTGCGGACGATATGACCGAGGTGGAATATGGTGGAAGGGGCACCGCGACACGGCTAAGGAACGATCCGTAGATCAACTTGTGTGTCTATGGGTGCCCCCTGCCCCGTATATAAAGGAGGGAGGGAGGAGGAGGCCGGCCCTAGGAGGAGGCGCGCCAAGGAGTCCTACTCCCACCGGGAGTAGGATTCCTTCTTTCCTAGTCCAACTAGGTCAAGGGGGAAAGAGGGAAGTGGAGAAGGAAGGAAGAGGGGCGCGCCCAAACCCTTTGTCCAATTTGGACTGGGCTTGGGAGGCGCGCCTCCCCTGGCTCCTTCCCACTAAAGCCCATTAAGGCCCAATACTCTTCCCGTATTCCGTAACTCCCGGTACTCTGAAAAATACCGAATCACTCGGAACCTTTCCGAACTCGAATATAGTCGTCTAATATATCGATCTTTACATCTCGACCATTTGAGACTCCTCGTCATGTCCCCGATCTCATCCGGGACTCCGAACTCCTTCGGTACATCAAAACTCATAAACTCATAATATAAGCATCATCGAAACCTTAGCGTGCGGACCCTACGGGTTCGAGAACTATGTAGACATGACCTAGAACTATTCTTGGTCAATAACCAATAGCGGGACCTGGATGCCCATATTGGCTCCTACATATTCTCGAAGATCTTTATCGGTCAAACCGCATAACAACATCGTTGTTCCCTTTGTCATCGGTATGTTACTTGCCGAGATTCGATCGTCGGTATCAATACCTAGTTCAATCTCGTTACCGGCAAGTCTCTTTACTCGTTCCGTAATACATCATCTCGCAACTAACTCATTAGTTGTAATGCTTGCAAGGCTTAAGTGATGTGCATTACCGAGAGGGCCAGAGATACCTCTCCGACAATCGGAGTGACAAATCCTAATCTCGAAATCGCCAACCCAACATCCGCCTTTGGAGACACCTGTAGTACTCCTTTATAATCACCCGATTACGTTGTGACGTTTGGTAGTACCAAAGTGTTCCTCCGCAAGCGGGAGTTGCATAATCTCATAGTCATAGGAACATGTATAAGTCATGAAGAAAGCAATAGCAACATACTAAGCGATCGGGTGCTAAGCTAACGGAATGGGTCATGTCAATCGATCATTCAACTAATGATGTGATCCCGTTAATCAAATAACAACTCTTTGTTCATGGTTAGGAAACATAACCATCTTTGATTAACAAGCTAGTCAAGTAGAGGCATACTAGTGACACTCTGTTTGTCTATATATTCACACATGTATTATGTTTCCGGTTAATACAATTCTAGCATGAATAATAGACATTTATCATGAAATAAGGAAATAAATAATAACTTTATTATTGCCTCTAGGGCATATTTCCTTCAGTGCTCCCCTCGGAACACCCCTCAGGTACTTTCTTAGCCCATACGGTGTCTTCTGGTCTAGAAAAATCCACAAAAGTTTCGCTGCGTTTGGACTCCGTTTGGTATTGATTTCCTGCGATGTAAAAAACAAGCAGAAAACAGCAACTGGCACTGGGCACTATGTCAATAGATTAGTACCAAAAAATGATATAAAATGATTGTAGAACATCCAAGAATGATAATATAACAGCATGGAACAATAAAAAATTATAGATACATTGGAGACATACCAGCATCCCCAAGCTTAATTCCTGCTCGTCCTCGAGTAGGTAAATGATAAGAACAAAAATTTTATTGTGGAATGTTGCCTAACATGTTCATCACATATTCTTTTCTTTGTAGCTTGGACATTTGGACTTTTATATGGTTCGAAGCAATAATCTAGTTTTGACATGAGGACTTTAATACTCAAGCATATCAACAAGCAACCATGTCTTTCAAAATATCAATACTAAAGCAAGTTATCCCTAGCCCATCATGCTCAATCATTAATCTATTCATGAAACACACTCGCATATTAGGTACACCCAATGCTCAAGTACGATCATAGTGCCCCTTAGTTGGTGCTTTATAAGAGAAGATGGAGACTCAAATAAAAATAAAAATTGCATAAATTAAAATAAAGGCCCTTCACGGAGGGAAGTAGGGATTTGTAGAGGTGCCAGAGCTCAAAGAAAAAAAGATAGATAAAAACATTTTGGGAGGCATGCTCTTCCTGTCAACGAGAACGGTTGACTTTCGTGCTTGCATATCAAAAGGCAAAACTCCTAATATGTGACGAATAAAAATATAGTTCCAAGTAAAATACCGATGGTTGTTACAAGAAAGAGGGGTTGCCACTCAGGCATCCCCAAGCTTAGTTGCTTGATACGTCTTGAATATTATCTTGGGGTGCCATGGGCATCCCCAAGCTTAGCCTTTTTCTCATCCTTATTCCTTCATCCATCGTAACATCACCCAAAACTTGAAAACTTCAATTACACAAAACTCAACAAAACCTTCATGAGATCCGTTAGTATAAGAAAGCAAATTACTACTATAAGTATTGTTGCAAACCCATTCATAGTTTATTTTTGCATATATATACCGTATTCCAACTTTTCTATGGCAAAAACTCTTCAAAGAAAACCATAGAATCATCAAAACAAGCACACAATGCAAACAAAACAGAATCTGTCAAAAACAGAACAGTATGTAGCAATTTGAATATTTCGAATACTTCTGAAACTGAAAAATTAGGACCACGTGAGCAATTTTTATATTAATATTCTGCAAAAAGAATTGGTATTTTATCATGCTTTTGTTGAAAATGGTGTTTCTCTTTGTGAGTTTAGATCTTTTGGTCATCTTCAAGACAAGCTCGAGTTCATCGAAAACAGAGTTCATATATGCATCTTCTATGATGTTTTCGATGTTGTAGTTTTTGCCGGTTCTTCTCTCATAGAGGTTTCACATCTCTATATCTTAGGCATACTCCGCCTTCCACCTCTTACTAACAAGCTTGAGTTTTCTCAATTCGAAGCTCATTTGCAAAAGTTATGGCAGTTCTGGTTTTCTTGTAGCCATCTGTTGTTGTGCTTGTGAGCTGGAGGCCACAAGCGGTAGTACCGCTCTGGTAGGCAATAGTACCACTTATAAGCAGCAATAAGTACCGCAGCTACTACCGCTGCTTCTCGAAACTTGGCTTTCGTGTCGGGTTTGCGCGGAAGTGCAACGGTAGTGTGAAGCGGTAGTACCGCCCGCTACTACCGCTGCACTGCCGCTCCCTCCAAGTCTCGATGCACTCTCAACAGAAGTGAAGCGGCAGTGGAGATCAGCACTACTGCCTTTAAGCAGTAGGACCACTCAGGTGGGCGGTAGTACCACTGTAGCAGTTCTACTGTTGCTGCCCTGTTCTTGCTCTGCTTTTGAGTAACCCCGATCTGCAACCTAGCAGTAGTTCCACTGGGGAGAGCGGTAGTACCGCTTCGGCTTCACTACTGCCTCGTGGCTTCGTGCCATTGCACTGCTTTTGGGTTACTACTGCCCGAGCGGTAGTATCGCTCTATGGAGCGGTATTACCGCTCTGTGCGGGCTGGGAGCAAGGTAATGATTGGATTTTTTCCTTCCTATAAAAGGGGGTCTTCTTTCCCCTTGGATCTAACCCTTTAAGCTCGTGTTCTTTCCCCATTGTTGACCTTGTTCGAGCTTGCTATCTCTCAATCCCTCGATGAATTCTTGCTAGTTTGGGGGGAGAGAGGAGATCTAGATCCACATTTCCACCAATCACTTTCTCCTCTATGTGAGGGAAACCCCTTGGATCTAGATCTTGGAGTTCTTGGTGTTCTCCTTCTTGTTCTTCCTCTCATTTTCCTCCATAGCTTTCGTTGCTCTGGTGGGATTTGAGAGTGGGGGACTTGGGAACTCTGTGTGCCCTTGCCATTGCATTTGGTGCGTCGATTTGAGTTCTCCACGGTGATACGTGGAAGTGAAGTTGAGAAGCTTATTACTCTTGGGTGCTTGGTACCCTAGAGCTTGTTCCTCTTGGGTGCTCTGGTGCACCAGACGGTTGGTGTGTCCTGAGCTCAAACATTGTGGTGTAAAGCTCTGGGCAAGCGTCGGGGTCTCCAATTAGGTTGTGGAGATCGCCCCAAGCATTTTGTCGGGTTTCGGTGACCGCCCCCAAGGGTTGTCAAAGTGTACGAATTCGGTGACCGCCCTCAAGGGTTGCCAAATGTACAGGTTCGGTGACCGCCCTCAAGGGTCCCTTAGTGGAATCATGGCATCTTGCATTGTGTGAGGGTGTGAGGAGATTACGGTGGCCCTAGTGGCTTCTTGGGGAGCATTGTGCCTCCACACCGCTCCTAACGGAGATTAGCATCCGCAAGTGTGAACTTCGGGATACATCGTCGTCTCTGTGTGCCTCAGTTATCTCTTACCCGAGCCCTTTACTTATGCAATTTACTTTGTGGTAGTCATAGTGTTTCATGTTATATATCTTGCTATCACTTAGTTTTTTATCTTGCTTAGCATAAGCTGTTGGTGCACATAGGTGAGCCTAGTCAATTTAGGTTTTGTGCTTGACAAATTAAACGCTAGTTTTATTCTGCATTTGTTCAAGCCTAAACCATAATTATTTTAAAGCACCTATTCACCCCCCCCCCTCTAGGCGACATCCATGATCTTTCACTTAGGTCATCCAGGGAAATTTTCTACTCTCCTACATAACTCTGCACTTGGAGGCCCAACCAATTCTACAAGCATAAAATTGCATAGTAGACATCAGGCCATTTCAAGAACATCAAGATACAAATGTGCTCTCAAATGGAGTCTTCTGACCTACCCAAAGACGCTCCGTTGAAAATGGTCTAGTTTTGTACATCATTGAAATGAACTAAATTATTGAAGGAAGATGGGCATGCCCATGGTAGGAATCCATGCCAGGTTTGAACAATTTCTGACACCGTATGCAAGGTGTGATATGTCCAGCCATTTATCGACCTTTTTCACTTGAAAAACTCTAGAAAATTCAAAACTTACTGAAAACCCAAACAACTTGGCATGGTGCCTTTAATTGGTCATATGAGGCCACGGAAAAAAATAGGGCCATTTCAAGGAAGTCGAGAAAAGATGTGCTCTCAGACGGAGCCTTGTGACCTACCCGAACACCCTTTGTTTAACATGATCTGTTTTTGGACACCCTTGAAATGACCTCAACATTTGCAATCAGGTGGGTATGCCCATAGTAGGCATCCATGTAAGGTTTGAATGATTTCTGACACCGTATGTAAGTTGTGCCACGTCTGACTATTTATTAGCCATTTTCATCGAAAAAACTCCAGAAAATGCAAAAAATGTCGAAACCCAGACAACATGGCATGGTGCCTAGAATTTGTCATATGAGTCCACCGAAAAAAATTGGAGCCATTTCAACGATGTCAAGAAACAACATGCTCTCAGACGGAACCTTCTAGCATACCCAAACACCCTCCATTCAACATGGTCTATTTTTGGACATTCTTTAAGTGAATCCAACTTTTGTAAGAAGGTGGGCATGCCCATTGTAGGCATTCGTGTCAGGTTTGAATAATTTCTAACATTGTATGCAAGTTACGACACGTCCGGCCATTTATCGACATTTTCTCACTAGGAAAACAACAGAAAATGCAAATTTTGCCGAGAACAAAAAAAACTTGCCATTGTGCCTTGAATTGGTCATACAAGGCCATGAAAAAATTGAGCCATTTGACGGATATCGAGAAATAACGTGCTCTCAAACGGAGCATCCTGGGCTATCCAGACACTCTACTCTGAACATGTTGTTTTTGAACATTCTTGAAATGATCCCAAATTTTGCAAGCAGGTGGGCATGCCCATGATAGATATCAATGTCAAGTTTGAAAGAAAAAGGTATTTAAAATCATAATTTCAAAAGTAAATGTTTTTTAAAGTATTTAATAAATATTTGGAGGGAAAAAGAATTTAAATCCATACTTTAAAACACTTAAATTGTTATTTTGCTATTCCAAAAAATATTTGAAATTTTTCAACAGGTTTCAAAAAGAATAATATGTAAAGTTCAAAAAGGTAAAAATGAATTAAAACAAGAGAAGAAAAACAAAAAAAAGGAAAAATGCTTATGCCTTAGCCCAACTAGGCGACGACATTGCTCTCGTCGGATGCCCGTTGGGCCGGTCAAGTGCTCGCAGATTTGAAAAGGTTCACCGTTTCAAAAACTATCCCCGTTTTCAAATTTTGTTCACAAATTTTCCATTTTTCAATACTTTCACAAATTCAAAAATGACTACGGAATTTCAAATAACGTTCGTGCTTTCAATTTTTTTGAAATTTCAAAAACATTCATGTTTTCAAATCTATTCTATACAAATACAAAAAAAAGTTTGGGTAAATTCAAAAAAATAGTTTCAAAATTTTGTTTGTTTTTTTTTCCTGTTTTTTAAGTCTAAATTTGGTAGTGTTTTTCAAAAAATGTTTGTGATTAAAAACTGCTCTTTTAAAAAAAAATTGTGTTTTGTCATTCTTTACAATTTTCAAAGACACGGACATTTTCTTTGATATTTATGTACAATTTATTCAAATAGGCATATATGTTTTGAACAAAATTTGAAAAATGAACATTTTCTTAAATTCTGAACAAAAATTTAAAAGCACGAGCAATTTTTTTGGGAAATAAAGAAGAAACATAAAATGGAAAAGATCATAAATAAACAAAATACATATAGAACAAAGAAAAATACACACGTTAATTTTTTGGGAAAATGATAGTCTGAAAAAATATTAGTGAATCTTAAAAATAGTTCCTCGATTTGAGAAAAGTTCATGTGTTTTGGAGAAAAGTTCCATACAAACTGAAAAAGTTCATGGATTTGAAATAAGTTCACTAGCCTGTTAGCAAAAAACTAAAAAAATTGCATGAAGTTTGAAAAAAGTTCACAAATTTTAAAATTATTGAAAAATTGGAGAAAAGTTCACGAATTTGGAAAAAGTTTCAAATTTTCAGAAAATTCATGCATTTTATTCGAAAAATAAAAAAGAAACAGGAAAAAGAAAAGGAATATAAAAGAAAAAACAGGCCAAAACAACCCAATAGAAAAGAAAAACCAGAGTCGTTCTTTTTAGTATTATATTTGACACACTACAAAAGATGAGAAAAGAAGAATTTAGACAAAGGAGGTGAAGTATGCCAGGTGGTTAACATGTCTGGTTATGAACCGTGAGGTTCTGAGTTCGAGTCTAGCATAACGTGTTCACCTTTTGATGGTTGCATAAAAAGAAAAAGTTGGGTCGAGCCAAGGTCAGAGGGGGTGTGTACAACGAAGAAATAAAAAAAATGAGTAAAACCAAAAAAAGGCCATACAAAACCAAAAAGAAGAAACTAGGTGGATCGGCTATGTACATCTATGTATAGCTCATATGTACCACATACGAAGATGGGTATACCTTATGGTCAAATGATCATATTGCCCTTATATGGTCTGTGAGGGGGTGTACCGAAGCAAGGCTCGTAAGTTAGATGCTCCCGTGCAGAACTGCAGACAAATTAAAGGGAAGAGTTAATATCATCATAAATACATGAACTTGCACGGTGATAACAGATCCATACAAAAACTTGAAAAAGCATGAAAACTAGTCACTTAAATCTTGATGCGGTAACAGTTAGATACAAAACGCTGATCAGCTGCCACATCGGACGACATGTCATCAATTGGCACACGCATGTGTTATTTATTTTTTCGCAAAGCCCCCTACACAGTAAGCCTGCACCCACACTCCCACCGCCGAGGGCTCCCGGTGGTCGCGCACTTCGGCATCGCATGCCTCCAGCGTCGCGAAGGAGAGCAGTTGTTAGTGGCAGTGGACATCGGCCGCAAGAGGCAGAGCCAATCTCGCTTGCGGAGGCGACATGGGCGGCGGCCGTGGCGTTGGGACATCTTCCACATGATGCAGAGGCGGTCTCAGTGGCGGTGGCACATCATCCGTTTGCCGTAGAGGCGGTATTGCTGGCAGCAGCGGCGGCAGGAGGAACAACGACGAGCAGCGGGTGGTCAGCGGTGTTGTGTGATGTTGAATACGTGTACTGTTGAAATTCTGCTGAAGAATTCTGATATAATTTTGTACTGCAATACATGGAGAACATGAACTGATCATATGCGGGTAAAAACCTAACAAAATTGAGGCACCAATCTCTTGAGGGGAGCAGCCAGATTGAGTGCATACTATACTCTGGAGGGTGGGCGCCAGGCTCCCGGAGGATCGGCTCTATGCCGCCTCGATCCCCGCCAGAGGACTCCAATGCGTCGCCCCTGATCGCGATGAACAGGCAAACGCCAACAGACCAAGGGGTTTGGGAAGAGTCATCCGACCTATGTGCTATTTCATGGCAAAACGGGGTCATTTTTACAAGTTTTCATTCCATCTCATCGCTAATAATTTCTTGGAAATATATGTCATTGAATCAGGGGGTTTTCTCCAAAAAGAACGAGCGCGAGCGCGTGCCAGTTGATGACATGTTGTCCGATCTGGCAGTTGATCAGCGTTTTGTACCAAACCGTTACCGCATCAAGACTTAAGTGACCATTTTTCTTGCCTTTTCAAGTTTTTGTATGTATCTGTTATCGCCGTGCAAGTTCATGTACTTATGGTGATATTAACATCTTCATTATGTAAAAGACATGCTCGGTATTAGTTCCACAATAAAGTAATCGAATATGACCCAGCCTATCAAAGAGACCTACCAATATTACCCGGTCGGATGATTTAGCATAAAATATTGCACTACAAAATGAAGACTACAAGCCTGTGCCGAATACAAGAAGTTTGTTACTCGCTCCAATCTGAATTAATTTATGCGGCCTCTATACAATGTAAGTAAGATATTGTATAGAGGTTGCGATAATTAATTCGAATCAGAGGGAGTATACCTTCTTACCTGGTTCCGCTATCAGAACAATTCATTCACGTATGCGTGACATATACCATTAGCCATGTTTCAGTTTTCACAAAACTGCTCTCCCTCACCTTCACAAGATTTCGTACAACTACTGAAGCTTGTATGCAAGAAGGGCAGGGAACTGAATGATTTTTTTTAATTATGTCCTTCGTAGTTCTCCGTCAGAGTCAGAACTGCGTTGTCTGGTCGCAAGTGACTGAGTTTTGGCGCGACGCTTTATATACTTCCACACGGCCCCTACAGTGTGGGCCGAGTCGACGATCGTCTATGGCAAAGTTGGTGGCGTTTGCTCAAGGTTTAGGGATGGCGATGACGCCTTGTTGGGGAAGAGTTATGACAATGACGTATGTGTGCCGTCTTAACGAGGCTCTCTTTGGAGCGGTGGTGGGGGGGGGGGGGGGGTCCATGTGTGTGTCGCTCAGTGGTTCATGATGGTTTTCACCCAGTTTTCATAATTAACCAAGCTCTGGTTTTCGTCCAGTTTTCTCTAATTAACAGGGCAACTCTTTTCTTCTTAATGAATGCAGGAATCCTGCCATTTCAAAACAAAATAAATATAGTAATACCCACACTATTTGGCCCTCATCTATGAAGGGCAAGGCAGCCACACACGAGGTAGAGTGAAGCGGAGTGGCCCGGGCACCTGTTGAGGGCAACCACGTCAGATGTAGAGCTAGGTGGCCAAGATACGACGTGAGCAACCAGACACGGGGCAACGTGGGCACTGCATCGAGGGCGGCAACAGAGGCGCCGCAAGCAACATGGACGTCGCGTCAATGGTAGCGTGGTCACCGGAGCTTAGTGTTGGGTGGGGGAGGAAGGTGCATCGGCGTGTTTGTGTGAGGGAGATAGTGGCTACGGACTATCAGGAGAGGCAAGACGTGCGCGGGGCAGTTTGTTGGTGGTGATGGAACATTGAATCTTAACCTTTGATTGGGTTGACGGACCGCCCAAGCAAGAAGGATCAGACCGTAGGGTGTTGGTTGTCTTGTGTGCACTAAGTTTGGTGGCTTTAAAAGAATTGTAAGTCATGTCTTTATAAGTAAAGTAGAGATAAGTACCCCCTCCCCCCCCCCCCCCCCCAAAAAAAAAAAGTAGAGATAAATAGAGATAGGATTCGCTTATATGTCAGACAATAAGCCATTAGAAAACAACGTTGCTACATCTTAGTCGATACTATATTCGTGAAATCTTACATCAAGATATGTCAAAAATAGATTTTTTTTTCCTTACATGTTATGTCACTTGACTGAGACTTGGTGTCAACTAACACCTGGCAACACCCGAAAACAGTCTTGACTTTATTGTATCCGTTTTGATAAAGAGAATACATGTGAGAAATATCCAGCAAAACTCTCATGTTGAACGGAAATGAAAAGTAAAGAGGATAAAGCAACGACACGAAGTCTTCGAATTTAGGTGAGCCTGAATTCTTTTAGCAATTAACTCCAACTTGCACTAGGGTTGCTCTTTCTTGTGACCTTGGCAACTAATACTTTTTACTTTTTAAAATGCCGAACCAAAGCGCTATCTTAAAAGTATGAGTACCAACTACCCAATATTGGAGAGAGATTGGCAAAAACAAAAAAGAGTGATAACATGATGACATTGCAAGATAACGATGGGATATACATACAAAAACTAAAACGGAAAATAACACCAACTTGCACCCTCTTTCGATGTCATCACCCATCAGAACCGCAATAACATTAAATTCTCTCCTTTTTTGGTGCAGAAAAGAAAACAGGAAAGCATCACAATGCATGCATTGCATGCAACCGGCCGGGACCGATGATCAGCTTTGCTCATCCGACGGCGGTGGGGAAGAGGTGGTGGTGGTGGTAGCGATGGCGGCGAGTTTCTGGAGGTTGAGCTTGACCACGGTGTCGGTGAACATGCGGGTGTCCTCCTCGGTGTTGCCCTCCGGTACGTCGACGACGTAGGACTCGACAACGACGCAGTAGGACGGGCCTGAAGGCTGGTCCGTGAACTCGGTGACGGAGGTGACGGAGCGGTAGTTGCGGAGGCGGTGCTCGCCGCCGACGACGCGGAAGCTGAGGATGTGGCGGTCGTCGTCGAGGATCTCGAGGCGCTCGGTGCTGGTGGAGGCTGGGAGGCCGGAGACGACGGTGACCTCGCGGACGCTTCCTACGGTGGCGCCGTCGCCGGCGGCGAGAGCACAGGACTTGATGAAGTGCTTGTAGCGCTGCGGATTGGCGAAGCCGCGCACGATGTCCCACACGGCGGCGAGAGGCGCCTGCACGCGCTGTGTGACCAGCGACGTGCACGTCCCGCTGGCGCGCCCAGGGAATGTGTGGTGCTCCTCCACCACGCCCTCCACCTCCCTCCGCTCCGGCTCCGTCAACCCTTGACGGAGCGCGCTCTCCATGTGGGGCTCCATGCTCTTCCCTTCTCTCTCTCTCTCTCTCTCTCTCTCTCTCTCTCTCTATCTATCTATCTATCTATCTATCTCTCTCTCTCTCTCCTCTGGCTAGTGTGCAATTAACTAAGAGAAGGCCAACTTGTGTACCTTGTGGTTGATGTAGTATTTGCAGATTGGAGGCGTCTCACCTTTTATGGTTGGCCTCTAGCGTTGTTGCGGGCTTGATGGTGTCTTTCTTTTCCATTTTTGAGCTCCTATTCGTCCTACGAGAAATATTTTTTTCAAACTGATAAACAAATGCGCAGCTACCCTATTCCTTTCGTCAGGGTATATTTTTTATATTTAATATCTATCTTTTACAACAATTGGATTTCACTGTTGAGCATGGAATACATGTTTCTTTTCAATTATACAGAGAGAGAAATGCTTATATGGGGCAGCACTCCTCAAAATATGCATATTTTCCTGTAGCGGTGAGCTAATTTCCCAGACTTACGTCATGTTGGTCAACGCAATCAATCCAATCAAATGGCTCAATATCATCTCCGTGATAAATTAAGGGCGACAACGCTAACGTGAATCACCTATTAGACATCATCAAAAAATTTGCAGACACGGGATAAGATAACCGAAGCTTACAAGAAAAGATCTCAAGCTTTCCTCCTCCTCCCGCCGGCGCCGGTCCGTCCCATCTCCTATGGCCTTTAGGCCATGGAGGTGCAAAGGACCTCGGCCCCCCGTCGACAGGAGGGACCCCTTTCTCGTTTTTCTTAGGTTTAACGTCATCGTTGGTGCTGTGTGGCGGCAACGATGTACCTCAGTAGCAATAATGTCGCCCACGTTCTATTTCCGCCCCGATGGTTCATCTAGCATCGTCAGAGGGGCTGTGGAGGTGTGTCTCCCTCGGATCTCGCGGGATTCAGTCGATACTGGTCTTCGGTGGGTCTGTTTGGATCTGTTCTTCGTTTGTTTTCATTTGAATGTTTACGGATTTGATCCTTCCGATGTACGACTTTCTTCATCGGCGATGGTTGTTGCTCTGGTGCGCTGGTCTTACGGGGCCTTAGCACGATGATTTTCTGACTGTCTACTACAATAAGGTTTGCCTGGCTCCAGCAAAAGAGGGGCGATAATGGCGGCGCGCCTTCGGCACACTCCAATGCTTGTGGTCGTCGCTAGGTGGTCCGTGGACCTGGTTGTAATTTTTATTACCTCTGATGTTCTTTGTACTGTCATGATTGAAGATGAATAGACTGAAAAATTCTCAAAAAAAATCTTTATGGACACATTTCGTGTCCATGGAGATCCGACCAGACGGATGCCATCCAATTGGGGCCATCAAAATACCCGCCCGGCCTTGTTGGGCCTTCTTTCTTTCACAAATTTATCTAGATCAATAACAACTCAACCATACATTTAAATAGTTGTAAAGTACTACAACCAAAAGCAACCGATGTTCAACCAGTTTTTCACATCTACCGATCCAAAAGCCTCCGGTTCAGCCGTAAGTGCCAAAAAAACTCAATTTTTGGCTTCTTTTCACACTCCTTTCGCACAAAGCGTTTGTACATGCTAGCACGATACTCTTGAACAAACTTCACCGCACTAGGATCGTAATCCGTCGGCTGAACAACAACTTCCGCGTCTTGGCTTCGGCCCTAATAGCAATCTTCATCTCCTGGAACTTATGCTTCTTCTTTTACATCTCCATGAACATGTCAAACCTCTCCACCTTCTTGACCCCATTCATCACATTGCCCTTGGCAACCGCCTCCTCCTTCTTTGCTAACATGACCTTGAACTTCTCTGTCATCTTGGCCATCGCCCCTTCTCGCTTTTCCTTCTTTGTCTTCCACTTTGCCCCCCTCGACCTAGCCACATGGGTGGCCGGTGCGACCCCTCGTTTTGTTGGATCACCATCTTCTTTGACAATGGTCTTGGCGGAATTGACAATGTGTTTCCCACTTGCTTTGCTCACCAACAATGAATCATGTGTAATTTACCAAAAAAAGTCGTGTCCTTTTGCTCCCTGCCATGAAACGGATCCACACTAGTTGCCAAGCACGCCCCGTAGATCAACTCATCCTCCTTGTTAAACTAGGTGGTTCCCCACTTCTTTGTGTTGGCGCGGGCGGCTAATGGTTGTCCGGCTCAAAGTCCTGCTGTCAGGTGTACGCCTACTGGGTGTCATGCAGCTGCGTGCACAGCTACGGATCTTGCTCCGCCCGGGAGTCATCCACTTGTCCGTCTTCATAGACGCATCTGTTGTGGATAATGTTCATTGTCGCCTAATCCTTTGTCGTTGTCTTGCTTGGTCGAGGCATTCCAGCAAATAGTGGTCGGGCCCCGACAGACGAGAGCTCCATAGAGGGAATTCATGGTCGGACAAGGATTGGTGAATCTTCTGCAGACGTAGTTGCTGTTGAGGTCGACGATGAACGACACTCGATTAAAGGAGGCTGCAAACTATTGTGGGGATTGCTACTGTCAGGCGTACCAAGGTGTTGGGCCGTGTAGAAATAGGGTGTCTTACACTAGGCGGGCTAGGCATGTGATTTACAGGGCGGCACCGGCCATGCGGTGCGCTTTGGATAGCAAGCTACGACCTGACCGGCCACCACCATCTTCTTCATCTTCGTCTTCCTCTTGAGGCGTCGGCCTGACGTTGAGCAGACGCAACTGTGCGGGCGTCATCCTTCGGGTTTGGGTCCTGACACCTGCGAGACAACAAACATCATCCTTGGCTCCTCCAGTGGCTCTATCGTGGTAGCGCACAGTGGAATGAGGAGGAAGGTGAAGGTGCTCTAAGCAGAGAGATCGGTCCGGACATTTTAGGTGAGCCACGTTTAATGGTTGAAAGTGTCTGGACATATATTTGCAATCGATTTAGTGATCTGCATTGCAGTTGCCTTAAAGATATATATTTAGACCATCTAATTTAAATATTTACAGACGGTTTGATGATCGGCGTTGGAGTTGCCCTAAATACCCTCGAAAGGAGCCAAAGCCAGTACACAGGTGGGTTGGGGATGCAGAGAAAAATCTTCAACGGAATCCTACGACTCATCATCATCGTGCATGCATGTGACATCCAGAGGCCGGAGACCTTTTTATTCGGCTAATCTTGCATTAGTTGTGTATATGATGTGAGATCGTTGACCATGATTGTGACAGCTCCATTGATTGGACCACATCAGTTTTTTTTAAGGTGGATGATCAGAGTCATACTTCACTTTTCTTGTTTGCGAGGGCCACTTAGTTAAACTTGACCAACTCTCAAACCATTGCGTCCCCTGAATGCTCCAAAGGTTGTCGTCCGAACAAAAGTTTTTATTTTAAAAAAGGGAAATTTTGTTTAAAAACGCTAGTTTGATAAATAATTAAATGCATATATAATAACACGATGATACAGACAGCCAATACAAACGCAAAAAAAAAAAAAAAAAAAAATTCAGCCCCCACGGTCGTTATCTTCAGAGAAACGCCAAGTAGTCTCTCTTAGCTTTATGACAAAAATGCATGTTCCACAAAAACGCTAATGACGCCATCTCATGAAGTGAACCACCGAATCTCGATGAAAAAGTCTCCAATCCAAATTATCTACATAAAGACGCGGCCATACCTGGTTGCATGTGCCAAATTATCGTTTGTCGCTAACGGACAGGCGAGCATCCAGAACAACACCTTAGTGATCACGGACAAAACTGCGAAAGTCGGCTTCTAGGGTTTCATTGGGGGCTGAACATCTTCATCCTCTCAAACAAGCTGATGGGGTGCCACTTCAAGCCCCTCCATCGCCAGAGGCGACCTAATATTGTTGATCATGGACACATAGCTATCAAAACCACGGTCATATGCCGGACCATCGCCCCGGAGAAGAAGGGAACACAAATAGGAAGAGAAATAGATTCAAGAGCTCGACCTCCATTAGATCTCACAGGCCTCAGGCCGCACCGAGAGCATGCCTATATGACAGATGAGGCCAAGGGATCCAATTACGAGGGAAAGTCATCGTCGACGCACCGACAAACCCTACAAAACCTAGCGGCACCATACAGAACTGGCGATGAGAATTTACACCCATGAACCATCGTCGTTGTCGCGGATGAGAACGCTCGAGGAATAATTACTCGTCGGTGAGACGTTGCCACCACCATCAACGACGCATCACGAGAGATGACTTTCCGCCACTGATGAGTGTTATTTTTACACTCCTCTAACCTGATTTTAAACCAAAATATTCAATTTAAACCGAGATATTCGCTCCGATATTGCCACTAATGAGCAAAGAATGCAAAGGATTCCAAATATCCAATCTTTATTTTATTTTCATGGGAAATAGGCTATTTATTGATGAAATTTACATGAAAAGGAGTAAAGTGAAGATAGAGGAGATCAGGTGGGGATGCACCACATAGCAAAATACGGCCCTCCATACGACATCCCTGCTCGTATGGATGGTCATATGGCGTGCTAACCGAGGCGTCTGATCCACCTGAACAACCTTTATAAAGGGCTTGACACAATGAGCAATAGAACATTGCAGAACACGCCACCCATTGTCATCTTCACAGAAAGCCATCCCCATCAACCCTAGCTGCCGCCATTTCCCATCTCCATAGCCACAACCTTCATCACCACCATAGTTCTCAGCCATCTAGCCGTACTTGTAATCGTGTATCACATATGTCATCCATTGTAAGACCTATTATCAATTAATCTTCATGATATGTTCTTCAATAAGTTCTTTGTGTGATCTAATCTTTTTGTGTGAATAGTTCGGTAAGGTCATGGGTTGAGGCAATGCCTTGCAACCCAATGTATTTTTTGGAGGAATCGATGGAAGTACTTTGAATTAAAGTCTCATATGTGTAGCATAAAGTTGTTACGTAGTTGTCTGTTGTCTCATTCACGTTCTTCATCCCTACAGGTACCTAGGATCATAAAGTGCGAGTCATAGAGAGGCTAAGGGCAGAGAGACCGTGATGTGTTGTTCTAACCAGTGACAAAAAGGTTTAGTACGGTAACACGGACCCTATTTCTGGGGATTCAAGAGGTGTAGTCATTAAACACCCAATGTTTTTGCATGATTATTGCTATCTTAATTACTGGGGCAGCCCCATGTGACAGATGGGTCCTTCGATTGGATAACTGACTCTTGATGCAGGAAGTGTGCCGGTCAAGACGTAGTTTGGACACATCCCCCACTTCGATGTGTAATAAGCACATTCCGATGGATAACTTCTAGGGCGCAAATTAAGATATGATGATCGCAGCATAAATATATGGTTGTAAGTATAAGACCTCATACCCATGCATATTTTTACTATAAGTGTTTTCAATGTCAGCTTGATTTATGATCTAGTCAAAAAATGGAATTTAATTCTCTTGCAAAAACTTGTTAGAATACGTTGCTTAAAGGGCACCGTCCTCTCGTGAATTCGATAACTCAGGGTCATCTCTAGTGGAAAAACAAGAATCATTTCTGCTCCTTTATCGGATCACTAAAGGGACTAATCAGCCATCACCACCGTCAAAAACCCAAAGTGACGGACAATGAATTTGTATCTAAAATCCGTAATCCCAAATGGGGAAACTACATATCCATCTGGTAGTAGGGTCACCGATAGGGACAACAGAAGAGGTGGGGGGCGATTTATCAGTGGGGGAAAAGTGATGGTAGGGCACGCAAGATCGCTCACTAGGGCAGAAGAGGAGTACGTTGCGGGTGATGAATCTATTTCTTACAAAACTAAAGGGTGTAAATGCAAAACGATACATGTCAGAATATTTATGAGTACTTGGAGCATATATTTATAACACAGTGCAAATGCATATGCTCACATACACGCACCTACAACCACTCTTACGAATGCATGCATGTAAACCCCTATTCTTATGAGCACCTTTGAGATACTGAGTCAGCACAACCTCTTAACATTGCCGGAAAGGTTGAACTAAATTCAAGAAAATGCGAGCATTGGTGCTAAGTCTAGGACTTCAACCCTAGTGGGTTGGTTCCACCACAAGGAACAAAATCATCTTGATGAGGACATCAATACCATTTTTACACCCACAGCCCCTGCTTCTATACATACTGGACCAATTAATAGAGCTCGCGCACGCCAACTAAATTACCAGGTACTTTCGTTTCTTGGTAATGATTCTAATGTTCATGAGAATATGATGCTTCCTAAATTGGATACATTTGTTTTGCTTACAAATGAAGGGCCTAGCTTGGAGAAGGATGAACATTGGAGCAAGAACAAGCATGGAGATGATGGCATGCGCAAGGGGAACAAGAACGAAGTTACAAGTGATGATTTCAGGGCTTTGAAGCCACCATAACGAGTGCATGAAGCCTTGGACGAAATATACAAGATGCCACTTCATAAATTTCGTCCAGAGGCTATTCTAGGTGTTGCGTCACCTTTTTATTGGGCCAGGCCCATGTAATTTCGAAATACATAAGTATAGGCTATTTTTAGAGTCCGTATGTGTGGGTAAACAAGAGATAGGGTTTGTTTCGGACCCCTCCACCAAGGGCCACGAAATTCCCCCCCCCCCCCTCTTCCTCCATATATACAGCTCTTAGGGCACCGTTTAGACTTTGGGTTTTGTTTAGATTAAAGTTCGTTATAGCTGCAACTTCGCGTACTTTGTTTGTGTTCAACGACCAGACAAAGGTGTCACAGAACCCCACCTTGATCAATAAAGCTTTCCTCTTATATTCGCAATATCCAGATTGCAATCTTAGTTTCTTGCTTGTTCTTCGTTTGCCTGCAGGAAACAGACCTTCGTGGTCAGGTTGATCATGCTCCGGCGTGGTCAATAACCTCTCGGAGTTAGTTTAGCGATTGCTAAGGTGCGACGTCCTCGCACGTTCGTAGTCGGATTGTCAAAGTCGACTTCCTCCAAAACGATAGACACCGTCTCATCGAAAGACGGGACACCTTTGCCTCTATCAAGTGGTATCAGATTTCCAAGTTGCTCGGTGAGATTTTACAGTTTTTCGTAGTTTAGATCAAGTCTGTTCTTCATACCTACAGTCCATGAAAAAGCCAAAAAAAATTAGGGTTAGGTCATCATATCTGAACCAGTCTGAGCCTTTGCATAGTCTTTTCAGTCTTTTGCTTTGTTGAATTTGCGGTTGCATCGTCGTGTCGAGTTGCCGGTCTTAGTGTCTAGTCCTTTACAGTTTCGAGTTCTATTCACAAGTTGTCACGCCGCCGCCGCATCATCATCACCGTTGCCATATACCACTATCATCGTCACCGCTGCCATATACCACCATCGTCATCACTGCTGCCATATACCACCATCGTCATCACCGCTTCCATATACCACCATCGTCATCACCGCTGCCATATACCACATATTCACCGCCATCACGATAATCCGAGTCCACCTCCATCAGTGATTCGCCACCAGTCCGTGTTCCATCGCCCTACATATATCCGCCACAAGTCCGAGTTTCCACCAGATTCATCTCCGCCACCAGTCCTAGTCCGAGTCCAGTATCTGTTAGTTTGATTTCGATTTCCAGATCACGCCATACTCCGAGTCATGACCAAGTGGGACTTCCCAACATCAGTGCCACCTGTACAAGAAAAATTGTTCCAGTTTCCAAAAAAAACTAAGTCCGGAAAATTCGGATAGGCGGTTTTAGACCATTTGTAGACTTTTTCGAAAAAAAATTGTTGCGGAGCAAAAAAAAGAGGAAAAAAGTGCAAAAAAAGAGAAAAAATTCAGAGTGTGCTCCTCCTTTGATTACGTGTCGCGCCGTGATTTTGTTAGTGTTCTAGGCTCGCGTCTCTAGCACGGTCTAGCCTAGGACCAGCATAGTACCGTCATTGAGCGTTTATTCAACTTTGCATCTCTGAATTGATTATTGCTGACCTTTTTGCTACCATATTATAAGCCTTCCCAGCTCCACATACATCTACGTCGTGCGTTTGACTCTCCCTGGTAATCGCTTTATCCAAGCTTTGAGAGTTTTGACTACAACGGTTGCCGATCACCGCCTGCTGCTGGGTAAGAACTGGTAAGAATTTGAGTTTTGCTTGACGGATTTGTGACACCCACCACCACCACTTGTTAGTAGTTTGTAGGATCATATTCTTGTGTGTTTCTATTGCTGCTAACCATGCCAGGATCACAAGCCGACGAGATTGATTGGGAGAACTTAACGAACAAGGAGCTTCATGATAAGTTTCAGCAAATGATGACTGAACAGGTGCAAGATGTGCTGAAATTTTTTGAAGAGGCCATGGAGAAGATCACTGGCCTTGAGAATACATTCGAAACAAAGCTCGTTAACAGATTTAATGAACTGCTTGTGTGTCTTCCACCACCGGCTGCACCTGTTGCACCTCTGCAACAACAACAACAACAACAACTACTACCTCCACATCGCGAAACAGCCCTCCGTCGAGCGAGCCGTATCCTTCTTCAGCCTGGCCAAACTGTTGGTGCTGCTGTTGATACTTCTGTGGCTCCTACTGCTGATGCGGAGGATGATTATGCGGGAGATTACGAGGATGAGGTTGATCAAAATCAGAACTACGTGCAACCACCAGCACCACAACCACTAGGTCGTCCACATGCAAATAATCACAATGGTAGGGCTCTCCCTCAGGTACGAGATCATGACCATCTTCCTAAACTGGAAAATTGAATATTCCACCATTTGAGGGTAGATATGTTCCTGATATATATCTTACTTGAGAGTTAGAAACTGAACAACGATCTACATGTTTACAATATCCTGAGGAGAAACGGGTTGCTGCTGCTGTTTGTGCTTTCACTAGTTTTGCATGTGTATGGTGGTCTGAACATTGTAGATTATATCCTATTCCAACTACTGGGCCTGCTTTGAAAACTGCTATGCGTACTCGTTGGGTTCCACCATATTATCAACATGAATTGCTTCAAAAATTGCAGCACTTAAGACAAGGGAAAAATTCTGTAGAAGAATATTATCAGGAATTACAAATTGGCATGATTAGATGTGGTATTGTTGAGGAGAATGAAGCTATGCTTGCACGTTTTATGGGTGGATTAAATAGAGAGATTCAGACCATTCTAGAGTATAAGGAGTATACTAATATCACTCGTTTATTCCATCTTGCTTGTAAAGCTGAACGTGAAGTGCAGGATCGACAAGCATTGGCGCGAACTAACTTTTCTGCATGCCGACCTTCATCATGGACACGCGTGCATCTTCTACTTCAACCGCACCAGCACCTCCATCGGTGCCACCTCCGGCCGTGATACCGAAAGCGTGCACAACCACCATTATCTCGCCAAGAGCGCACCGCGGGCCTCCACGAGTTCTTCTTCTTCCATGGCATCAACAGGCACACAAGTGATATTATTTGTCGTCGTTGTAAGGGAAGAGTTCATTATGCGAGAGAATGCAAATCTCAGCGTGTGATGATTGCTCGAGGATGGTGGGTATGAGTCCGCTAGTGACTATGATGAGGAGACTTTGGCTCTTATTACACGTGAAGAACATGGTGGAGATGATTACGATCATGAGATGCAATACATGGCTCTGAAGACGCTGACAGGTATGAATGTTTAGTTGCTCAACGTGTTTTGAGTGTGCAGGTCACACAAGCTGAGCAAAATCAGAGGCACAATTTGTTCCATACAAAGGGAATTGTGAAGGAACGTTTTGTGCGTGTCATCATAGACGGAGGGAGCTGCAATAACTTGGCTAGCATGGACATGGTGGAGAAGCTATCTCTCACCACAAGACCACATCCACATCCTTACTACATCCAATGGTTCAACAACAGCGGCAAGGTTAAGGTAACATGTATTGTTCGTGTGCATTTTAGTATCTCTACATATGCTAATTATGTTGATTGTGATGTGGTACCTATGCAAGCATGCTCCTTATTACTTGGTCGACCATGGCAATTTGATAAAAATTCTGTACACCATGGTAGAAACAATCAGTATACTCTTATTCATAAGGATAAAAATATTACTTTGCTTTCTATGACTCCTGATTCCATTTTGAAAGATGATATTAATAGAGCTAATAAAGAAAAACAGGAGAAAAATAAGAGTGAAAATCAGATTGTGGCAAAAGAATTTGAGCTAGATTTGAAAAGTGCATGTTTACTTGCCACTAAATCTGATATAGATGAGCTAGATTTCAGCAAATCTGTTTGCTATGCTTTTGTGTGCAAAGAGGCATTATTTTCATTCGAGGACGTGCCTTCCTCTTTGCCTCCTGCTGTCACTAACATTTTACAGGAGTTCGCTGACGTCTTTCCACAAGATGTGCCACCGGGATTACCTCCCATTCGAGGGATTGAGCATCAGATTGACTTAATTCCCAGTGCATGATTACCCAACCGTGCACCATACCGTACCAATCCAGAGGAGACGAAGGAGATTATGCGTCAAGTACAGGAGCTGCTCGACAAAGGTTATATACGCGAATCCCTTAGTCCTTGTGTTGTTCCTATTATTCTAGTGCCGAAAAAGGATGGTACATCACGTATTTGTGTTGATTGTAGCGGCATTAATAATATTACTATTCGTTATCGTCATCCTATTCCTAGGCTAGATGATATGCTTGATGAATTGAGTGGCTCTACAATATTCTCCAAAGTTGATTTGCGTAGTGGATACCATCAAATTCGTATGAAATTGGGAGATGAATGGAAAACAGCATTTAAAACTAAGTTTGGATTATATGAGTGGTTAGTCATGCCTTTTGGGTTAACTAATGCACCTAGTACTTTCATGAGATTAATGAACGAAGTTTTACGTGCTTTCATTGGACGATTTGTGGTAGTTTACTTTGATGATATATTGATTTATAGCAGATCTTTGGAAGAACATTTGGAACATTTACATGCTGTTTTTATTGCTCTACTTGATGCACGTTTGTTTGGTAACCTTGGGAAGTGCACCTTTTGCACCGACTGAGTATCTTTTTTGGCTATGTTGTCACTCCACAGAGAATTGAAGTTGACAAAGCCAAGATTGAAGCTATTGAGAGTTGGCTGCAGCCCAAAACGGTCACACAAGTGAGGAGTTTTCTTGGCCTCGCTGGATTCTATGGGCGTTTTGTGAGAGATTTCAGCACCATTGCTGCACCTCTCAATGAGCTTACAAAGAAAGATGTGCCTTTTTTTGGGGTACCGCACAGGAAGAAGCCTTCACGGTATTGAAAGATTAGTTGACACATGCTCCTTTACTCCAACTTCCTGATTTTAATAAGACTTTTGAGCTTGAATGTAATGCTAGTGGAATTTAATTAGGAGGTGTGTTATTACAAGATGGCAAACCTGTTGCATACTTTTCTGAAAAATTGAGTGGGCCTAGTCTGAATTATTCTACTTATGATAAAGAATTATATGCTCTTGTTCGGACTTTAGAAATATGGCAACATTATTTATGGCCCAAAGAATTTGTTATACACTCTGATCATGAATCTTTGAAACGTATTAAAAGTCAAGCTAAACTGAATCGTAGACATGCTAAATGGGTTGAATTCATTGAGACTTTCCCTTATGTCATTAAACACAAGAAGGGAAAAGAAAATGTTATTGCTGATGCATTGTCTCGTCGCAATACTATGCTTTCACAACTTGACTTCAAAATATTTGGTTTGGAGACCATCGAAGATCAATATGTGCATGATGCTGATTTTAAAGATGTAATGAAGAATTGTAAAGAAGGAAGAATGTGGAACAAGTTCGTCGTTAATGATGGATTTGTATTCCGTGCTAACAAGCTATGCATTCCAGCTAGTTCCGTTCGTATTTTGTTGTTGCAGGAGGCGCATGGAGGAGGATTAATGGGACACTTTGGCATGAAGAAGACAGAGGACGTACTTGCTACACATTTCTTTTGGCCAAAGATGAGACGGGATGTTGAGCACTTTGTTGCTCGCTGCACTACATGTCAAAAAGCTAAGTCATGACTCAATCATCATGGTTTATATATGCCTTTGCCTGTACCTAGTGTTCCTTGGAAGGATATATCTATGGACTTTGTTTTAGGTGTACCTCGAACAAAGAAGGGAAGGGATAGCATATTTGTTGTCGTGGATAGATTCTCAAAAATGACACACTTTATACCATGTCATAAAAACGATGATGCTGTTAATGTTGCTGATTTGTTCTTTCGTGAAATTATTTGCTTGCATGGTGTGCCAAATACTATTGTTTCATATCGTGATACTAAGTTTCTTAGCCACTTTTGGAGATGTTTATGGGCTAAGTTGGGGACTAAACTGCTTTTTAGTACTACTTGTCACCCCCAAACTGATGGACAAACTGAAGTAGTCAATAGAACATTGTCTACTATGCTTAGGGCTATTTTGAAGAATAATAAGAAAATGTGGGAGGAATGCTTGCCTCATATTGAATTTGCTTATAAACATTCATTGCATTCTACTACTAAGATGTGCCCTTTTGAGGTTGTGTATGGTTTTCTACCTCGTGCACCTATTGATTTGTTGCATCTTCCATCTTCGGAGAAGGTTAATTTTGATGCTAAACAGCGTGCTGAATTGATTTTAAAAATGCATGAGTTAACTAAGGAAAACATTGAGTGTATGAATGCAAAATATAAACTTGCTAGAGATAAGGGTAGAAAACATGTTGTGTTTGCACCTGGAGATCTTGTTTGGTTACATTTGCGTAAGGATAGATTTCCTAATTTGCGCAAATCAAAGCTAATGCCGCGTGCTGATGGTCCTTTTAAGGTGTTAGAGAAAATAAATGATAATGCATATAAACTTGAGCTGCCTGCAGATTTTGGGGTTAGTCCCACTTTTAACATTGCAGATTTGAAGCCTTATTTGGGTGAGGAAGATGGACTTCCGTCGAGGACGACTTCATTTCAAGAAGGGGAGGATGATGAGGACATCAATACCATTGTTACACCCACAGCCCCTGCTGCTATACATACTGGACCAATTACTAGAGCACGCGCACACCAACTAAATTACTAGGTTGTAACGCCCCGGACACACCCGCCGGTGGTCGTTACTCCTGGCGGGATCTAGACTGGCCCCACAGATCAATACTAGTCTTTTCTGCGCACTTTGTCCTCACTCGTGCGCACCCGGGAGCAACTTCCCGGTCGGTCACCCATCCTGAAACTACTCCAAGCTGAGCACGCTTAACTTTGGAGTTACATGCGAAATGGGCTCCGAAAAGAAGGAATTCCTTATTGATATGAGTAGTCTATCATCCCTAATAAGCCGAGCTATTACATACACCCCCACTCGGAGGAACCGACGTCCTCGTCGGCCACAGAACGTTCCCTCTTGGCACAACCGCTCAGGCATCCAGTCCGTACATGTGCCATGCCGTGTGCCACGACGGGTCACAAACGTCATGAACAACATGACCGCAAGACTGTCAAGAACCATCCGTGTAACCGCGAGGGTCGGCTCTGATACCAACTTCTAACGCCCTCGATGCGGCTATATCTCCCACGTGTCGAAGCACGACTTAGAGGCATAACCGCATAGAAAGCAATGTCGCAAGTGAGGTAATCTTCGCACAATCCATGTAATACATAAGGGAAAAGATATATAGTTGGCTTACAGTCGCCACTTCAC
Organism: Aegilops speltoides; assembly: GCA_021437245.1. Taxonomy (NCBI): domain Eukaryota; kingdom Viridiplantae; phylum Streptophyta; class Magnoliopsida; order Poales; family Poaceae; genus Aegilops; species Aegilops speltoides. The sequence continues at coordinate 122,036,846 of CM038143.1, read as the reverse complement.
ACAATGCATAATTAAACATCCATCATACAGATTACACTCAAGGTCCGACTACGGAACCAAAATAGAAGAAGAATACCCCACATGCAACACAGATCCCCGATCGCCCCAACTGGGCTCCACTACTAATCGTCTGGAAATGAAACATAGTATCGACCAAGTGCCTCATCATATTCCCACTTCAGCTCAGTTGCGCCATCAGCGCTGGCATCACCGGTACCTGCATCTGTTTTGGTAGAATCTGTGAGCCACAGGGACTCAGCAATCTCACACCATGAGATCAAGACTATTTAAGCTTAAGGAAGGCTGGTGTAAAAGGAGGGCTGCTGCAAGTTTACTAGCATATCTGGTGGCTACATCGCAAAAGAGAGCAAGAAGAGAAGCAAAGCACGGTCGTGAAACTAGTAGTGATCAAGAAGTGATCCTAAGCAACCTGCGTCAAACATAACTCCAACACCGTGTTCACTTCCGGACTCCACGAGAAGAGACCATCACGGTTACATACACGGTTGATGTATTTTAATTAAGGTCAACTTGGGTTTTCTACAACCGGACATTAACAAATTCCCATCGCCTCATAACCGCGGGCACGGCTTTGAAAGATAATACCTGCAGGGTGTCCCAACTTAGCCCATAACAAGCTCTCTTGATCAACGAAGGAATAAACCTTCACCCAAGACACTCCGATCGACTCGGTATCCGGTACATCAAGACATTTCGACAATGGTAAAACTAAACCAGCAAAGCCGCCCGATGTGCCGACAAATCCCGATAGGAGCTGCACATATCTCGTTCTCGGGCACACCGGATGAGCAAGACGACGGGTTGGCATAGACCTGGTTGCCTGGGGCGCCGGACATCGCTTCAGTTGGACCAACACTGAAGGAGCACCGCCCGGGGGCTAAAATAAAGATGACCCTCGGGCTCGCGAAAACCCAAGGGAAAAAGGGTATAGGTGGCAAATGGTAAAACCAAGGTTGGGCCTTGCTGGAGGAGTTTTATTCAAAGCAAACCGTCAAGGGGTCCCATAAATCACCCGACCGCGTAAGGAACGCAAAATCAAGGAACATAACACCGGTATGACGGAAACTAGGGTGGCAAGAGTGGAACAAAACACCAGGCATAAGGCCGAGCCTTCCACCCTTTACCAAGTATATAGATGCATTAATTAAAACATTAGATATTGTGATATCCCAAAATAATCCGTGTTCCAACAAGGAACAAACTTCATCTTCACCTGCAACTAGCAACGCTATAAGAGGGGCTGAGCAAAGCGGTAACATAGCCAATCAACGGTTTGCTAGGACATGGATGGTTAGAGGTTGACATGGCAATATGGGTGACATGATATAGCAAGTGGTAGGTATCGCAGCATAGGCATAGCAAAAGAGCGAGCATCTAGCAAGCAAAGATAGAAGTGATATCGAAGGTATGGTCATCTTGCTCGTAAGGTTCTCGAGTTGTCGAAGACTTGATCCTCGAGGCGTTCTCAACAGGCTCCTCGCTCACGCACTCGCCTCCGGCTCTACCCAAAGCAAGAACACAAGCAACGGAACCACAATCAAACAAGGAACAATGCACAAGCAATATGATGCAAAACATGACATGCGATGCGAGATGTGATATGCAATGCATATGTATGCTCGGAAGGAAAATGAGGAACTGGCATCAACTTGGCAAACCAAGTATGCCGCTGAAAGATGAGATGATTTCGGTTGAAATCGATATAAAGATCACGGAATCGGATGCACGGTTTGCAAATGACAAGCAAAACAAGAATGACGCAAATCTGCGTTTAACAGCCCGATGCTACTTAGCACGCAACACGAAACTATGCTACAGCACCCCAACATAAAAACAAAGCATATGGCAGCGAACTACAGGAGATGCTTAACAAAAGAGGAACACTGAGCTACGACTAAATCACATCATAACATGTTCAAACAAGCATGGTGAAAGTGCTCAAAATATCAGGTTCACAGACTTAGTGAAAATACTAACATGCCAGGAATTAACATCAGGAAGGCATGTTTAGAGCAAGCAAACCACATGCTACAGGAACTTATAATAGCAAAACAAGGCATGACATGATTCTACTCAAAGCATATATCAATAGTCCCTTACTGACCATAAGCCAAAAAGGACCTTAAGAAATGATGGCACCCATGTAAACATTGCAAGTTTTATTACAGATTTCAGACTTAGCAAAATATCAGGACATGGCAAAAACAGATAACGAGTAGGCATGTTCGTGAGCTCGATGCACTCACTACAGAGCATCTCAAGATAAACTAAGCATACCCCCATCAAGAAGACATGGCATAGGAGCTATACATGGAAAGAACAACATCATAGCATACACGGATCAACTACAACGACCTCGTGAAAATTGAATCTCACGCAAACAGTCTGCCAGGAAATATTTTCAAGCAAAAGTAGAGCACGAAAATGACATGCTAGGCTACTCCATAAATGCCAACAAAGGCATGGATGGATAGAGAACATCCATTTGTTCAAAACACCCTTACTGATCATGCTCAAAAAAGGCATGGATCTCTCTGTAACAACATGAACATATGGCATAAAAATAACAGCAGGACAAGACTTAGTGAAATCACAAAGTTCCTGAAATCAGCAACATCATCATCCCTACTTTGCATGCTTGTTCTAGTCAACACATAGCTCACAAAAATACATGGCCAACACCCCTGGAAAGATGGCATGGCAATGTTCAACTCACATGTAGGACTCAAGTTCATAGGGTGCACACGTAATTCATGGCAAAAATGACAAAAGAGCTCGAACTGATAAGATTCTGAAACTAACGGTCTGAAGCCTTCTTCCAACAGCATTTCGGGCATCAATATGAGCTCAAATGCAAATGATGCAATGGAATGAAATGATGTACTCTTCGATACGAACAATTTGACATATTATACGCCCAAAACGGAGCCACGGTTGCAGAGATGTGATGCTATGAAAAATGCATGAAATTAACACAGATATAAGGACTTAGTGGATTTTCGGGGGGAAAAGAAGTCAACCCTGGCGTTTTGGATCTGGATCTGGCCGGGTCTTCGAGGTCGCCACCGGAGCTCGCGGAGGAGATCGCTGGGCGGCCGGGCCGAGTCGGGCCGGGCGGAGGAGGAGGTCGCCGGCGGGCGGCGGACGCGGCAGCGCTTGGCTGAGGCGGTGGGCGCGGCGGTGTGAATGAGGCGTGAAAGCGGCAGCAGCGGCTCTATGATGGACTGGGCTGTGAGGCGGACGCGGGCGGCGGTGGTTCGCGCGGCGCGGCGTGTGGCGCGGCGGCGGAGGCGGGCGGCCGGCGGTGAGGCCGGGCGGCGGCCGGCCGGCGCCGGAGGGCATGGCCGTGACCCATTGTGTGGCGGGGCGGGCTCTGGCGGGCTTTCGACGATGGCGGGCGGCGCGCGACACGTGGCGAGCCCGGATTCGTGGGGCCGGGCGCGGACGTGTCCGCGGCGACGACATGACGTGTCCGGCGCGACGCGGACGTGTCCGGCATGGGATCTGGGATTTTAGGGTTTCAACCGGATTTCGGGAGGGTGTATATATAGGCATAGGGGAGCTAGGAGAGTCCAAATGGGGTGTAGTTTTACCACACGATCGTGATCGAACGATCGAGGGCATGGAGGGAGTTAGATGGGTTATTGGGCTGTTTTGGAGGGTGTTGGGCTGCAACTCAAAAGAGGCCTTCATGAGAGCTTGGTTAACCGTTGAGTACCAAACGAACTCCAAATGACCCGAAACTTGACAGTGGTCTACGGTGCTATACCAGGGCCACTTGACAAGGCTCGGTCCATTCCGAGAATGTTCAACACCCGCACACGGAAAAAGAACAAGAGGGACGCCGGGAACATAGGAGTGCGGATTGCAAAACGGACAACGGGGAATATGCTCGGAATCATGAGACGAACACGTATGCAGATGAGATGCACATGATGACATGATATGAGATGCATGACATGGACAAAATGCAAAACGAAAACAAAACCCAACCACGGAGGGAAAATCATAGCACATATCCGAAAATGGCAAGAGTTGGAGTTACAAATATGGAAAGTTACATCCGGGGTGTTACATAGGTACTTTCGTTTCTTGGTAATGATTTAATGTTCATGAGAATATGATGCTGCCTAAATTGATACATTTGTTTTGCTTACAAATGAAGGGCCTAGCATGGAGAAGGATGAACATTGGAGCAAGAACAAGCATGGAGATGATGGCATGCGCAGGGGAACAAGAACGGAGTTACAAGTGATGATTTCAGAGCTTTGAAGCCACCATAACGAGTGCATGAAGTCGTGGACGAAATATACAAGATGCCACTTCATAAATTTAGTCCAGAGGCTATTCTAGGTGTTGCGTCACCTTTTTATTGGGCCAGACCCATGTAATTTTGAAATACATAAGTATAGGCTATTTTTAGAGTTCGTATGTGTGGGGAAACCAGAGATAGGGTTGGTTTCGGACCCCTCCACCAAGGGCCACGAAATTTCCCCCTTCTTCCTCCATATATACAGCTCTTAGGGCACCGTTTAGACTTTGGGTTTTGTTTAGATTAAAGTTCGCCATAGTTGCGACTTCGCGTACTTCATTTGTGTTCAACGACCAGACAAAGGCGTCATTGAACCCCACCTTGATCAATAAAGCTTTCCTCTTATATTCGCAATATCCAGATTGCAATCTTAGTTTCTTGCTTGTTCTTCGTTTGCCTACAGGAAACAGACATTCGTGGTCAGGTTGATCGTGCTCCGGCGTGGTCAATAACCTCTCGGAGTTGGTTTAGCGATTGCTAAGGCGCGACGTCCTCACACGTTCGTAGTCAGATCGTCAAAGTCGACTTCCTCCAAAACGATAGCCACCATCTCATCGAAAGACGGGACACCTTTGCTCTATCACATCTAATCTACTCTTAGTCCACGAACCACATAAATTAATCCATTATAATTAGGAAAACGTTTCTAACGTGCACACAAGCCAAGTCACTATGGGCCCCACGCGCACAACTTCTTTTTTCTCCCTTTATCTCTAAGGCGCACATTATTCACTCGTTCCCTCTTTGTCTTTGTCGCTTCGCTCCTCTTTTTTCATCGTGGCTGCCGGATTGCTCATCCAAGCTTGCCCCCTCCTATCTTTATCTCTTCAGACCTCCCCAACTGTCTGCACACCTGTAGACCCACCGCCACCGTAATACTGCAACAACACCACACCCCATCCAGTGTCGGCATGTTGGAAACCGGCGAGGCGGCGCGTTGCGGTGCTGGAACCAGCAATGCGGCAACGCGGGGTACGTGTTGCGACTGATGAGGTGCGGTGCTGGAACCGGCCGGGGGATCTGCGTCAGTCGATGATGGTGATGGGCGGTGACGGTGGTGGCATCGAATAAGTAGTTGCTTATTTGATTTTTTTTGCTGAAACCATCTGATTTTGTTGAAATCAGCTTTTGGTTTTTGCTGCAACAGGAGGATAGTGTTGGGCGACACCGACGGTGGCGGGCGTCATGATTTTGATACATTTGATTATTATTTTTGCTGGAACCAGCTTGTCTTTTTGCTAGAACTAACAATCGTTTTTTTCGAAACCAACTTTTGTTTTCGCTGCAACAATAGAGGATAGTGCTCGACGGTGACGGTGTGGCCGCCATGATTTGCTGCATTTGATTTATTTTTTGCTTAAAGCACCAATCTATTTTGCTATAACCAGCCGAAGCAAAGCTTCAACTATGTGTCACGAATGCTGGCACCGTGGCACTGCGGCTAGTCATGACGGCGTCGACGACGAGTGGTCTCCACCGGTGCTACAAGCAGACGGGGGCGAGGTAGATGTAGGCAGTGGAAGAGGTGGGCGACAAGCAGAAGCACGGGAAGGCGGTGCGCGACGGGAGGTGGTTGAAACGGGGACGCTTGATCCAATGGATGTCACTGTGAAAATCAGGCGGCTCGCACACTACCGGCCGAAATTTAGACAGGCAGGCCGGCGCCAAGCGTTGGCTTTATAATTAGGTGGTTGTGTGGTGGTATCACTTTGTTGCTGTTGAAAAGAATTCAGTAAAAGCTAAACATCGTCTAATTATTTCAGCTAATCTCTAAAAGTAGGATGTATACTTTAGCGTGTGCACGGATCAGCGCGCCCGCGCGCGCGCCTTGTGGGGGTGTGAAAAGAAAGCGAGGCCGCGGACGAGATGTGTGGTGGCGCATGTGAGGCTGATGGCGACTATGTGAGCAAAACCAGCTCGTCTGACCGCTGACCAACTGGTATCCTTATCCCATTTTTAATGCATTCCGTGCTTTCCTGGTCAAGGCTTTGTTAGGCAATTGGTATGATCGTGAAATACGGTGTCGTGCATTTTAGGGTACGTGCACTGATTGAGAAGATTCATTTATCAGGATTGCCGTCTATTAGCACTTTTAGAAAAGGCCAAGGTTTGCTAAATTAGCAGGTAATGTAAGATGATCTAGGCAAACGAAAACAGGAAAAAATATCACTTTTTAGACCGAAAAGAAGAGAGGGTTTGATTGAGAGAAAAGCCACGCATGTTGTTGAGGCCCTTTTCTTTTCGGTTTAGTGCATTTCTAACCGATTCCTTAAATTCTAGATGAGTAAGTGGCCGTGTAAATTTTAGATGAACACATTTGCTCCTCCAAACAAATGCCTTTTCTAGCCGATCCTCTAAACTTAGTTGTGTAAAAAAAATATCAAACTTATTTAATTTTCAGCCACTAAAATGTCTCTCTTATATTACTTTATTAAACGACATCATGTTTATATACTTTAAAGATTCTTGGCTAAGAGAACCGATCCAAAAAAAACTACAAAAATAATTAGACAGTTCTATAGAAACACAAGTTTTTTTTAGGGGTAAACTCCAACTTTATTCATGAAAGTCCACCTTAAGTGGGATACATCTGATATCATGGGGAGCACCAAACCAAACGTGGCGTCCCGGGCCTCCAGAAAAGGAAAATTTTGCTAAGCTATGTGCTTCAACATTGACAGCACGACTCTCAAACAGAAAAATACAATGAAAAGAAGATGCTCTCAGCTTTATCTCATTAACAATTTCCCCATACGTGCCCCTAGCATTTTTGTTGATGTCAGCCACCACCTGTTGGCAATCCGATGCCACCACAAAGTTTTGGACCCCCAAGTCCTCTGCAAGTGCCAAGGCCTCCCGACATGCCATTGCTTCAAGGGATGTTGGGTCTATAATCCCCTCAATCACTAGAGCTGAACTTCCCAGATAATTTCCTTCTTCATCCCTGCATACAGCCGCTGCAGAACCTCCTCTTCTGCCCAGAACACCCGCATCCACATGTATCTTGTAGTGTCCTGTTGGTGGCTTCTTTGGCCGTGTGTGCACCCGAGTGCTTGGAACCACCCTCGCAGCCACTAGTAGAAAAGGGGCCAATGGTCCAGGCCGGTCCAGCCCATTAGTCCCGGTTCAACCCAGAACCGGGACCAATGGGGGCATTGGACCAGTTCAGTGAGCCGGGGCCCAGCCGGCCACGTGGGCCATTGGTCCCGGTTCGTTTAGACCTTTTGGTCGGTTGGTGGGACAAACCGGGACCAATGGGCCTCGCTCTCGCCCACCACCATTGGTCGGTTGGTGGCATGAACAGGGACAAAGGCCACCTTTAGTCCCGGTTCATGCGACCAACGGGACCAATGGTGGTGTTTATATATACCCCTCGCGCAAGAGCAGAGCACCTTTGCTCGCTTTTTTCCGCCGAGGGAGAGGGCTTGGTGGTGCTCTAGCTCACCTCCTATGCACACAAGGTGTTCGATGGAATGCCCGAGCCACACTACTTAAGGTTTCTCCTCTCCAAGCTCGACCGCCAAGCTCCATTTTCCTCAATATTTGTCTAGGTTTAGCGGTCCGTCACGCCCTGTCCCCGTCTTCACCGTCGTTGATCACCCGCACCGATCTCATTGCCGGCACCACCGTGGTGAGCCTCTTGTCCTTATCTTCTTTCTGAAAGGAAAAATATTCTTACTTGTATGTTTAGATAGATACTTGTATTATTTTCTTACTTTTATTATTGCATCTTATATAGTGCGATGATTTTGGTATCCGCCCCCGTCGGCCCTCGTCCTGTCTATGATTCGGATGTGGTATACATTATCTTTTCATAACTACTGATTCATTTATTGTTTATGACAATTATGCCGACCAACTTGACATAGATTTTATTTATCTAGGAGGTTGTTGAACCGGAAATTCCAACCGACCCTATTGTCGAGAGGTTAAATTTAGTTGAAGAAGAAAACAATTTGTTGAAGGAAAAAATTAGAAAAATTGAGGAGGAGAAGATGATATTGGAGTTGCATGTTGCGGATGTCGTCGATGATCACAAGATCAAGATGGATGCAATGCGCTTGAAGATTAGAAAGATTAGAAAATATGCCATTCATACCGAGGCTTGGTATCATTATGCCGTTGGATCAGTTGTTACATTGATTGCGATTATGATCGCATTTGTTTTCGCATTGAAATGTTTTACATAGTTTCAGTGTATGGTTTAATTAATTTAGATGCTCTGCAGAGCTTTATGTTGTTAGATGAGAACTATGTATGTACTATGGTTTTAATGTGATGATGAACTTCTATTAATTTGGTCACTTAATTATCTATTCGTGATGTTCTGTAATGATTTTTGACACACTTAATTATATATAATGCACGCAGATGAACCGGCAATGGATGTACGGTTCAAGACACACCTCCGAGTACATTAAGGGCGTGCATGATTTTCTCAAGTGGCTGAGGCAAACAAGAGAATAGTTTTATGTGTTGTCCATGCCCTATATGTGGGAATCTGAAGTCTTACTCGACGGAAAATCCTCCACACCCACCGCTTTACAAGGGTTTCATGCCACACTATAATGTTTGGACGAGGCACGGAGAAATAGGGGTTATGATGGAAGACGCGAAGAAGAAGAATACGATGACAACTATGTGCCCCCTGAATACGGTGATGCTATCAAGATCAAGAGGAACGAGACGATGTGCACGATGATCTTTGCAACGGGCGAAGCTGCTGAAGATCAACAGAACCGACGATGTGCCCGTTGATGATGATCTCCGTCGGGTCATTGTCGATGCAAGGACGCAATGCGAAAGTCAAAAGGAGAAGCTGAAGTTCGATCGCATGCTAGAGGACCACAAAAAAGGGTTGTACCCCAATTGCGAAGATGGCAACACAAAGCTCGGTACCGTACTGGAATTGCTGCAGTGGAAGGCAAAGAATGTTGTGCTTGACAAAGGATTTGAGAAGCTACTGAAAATATTGAAGAAGAAGCTTCCAAAGGATAACGAATTGCCCGACAGTACATACGCAGCAAACAAGGTCGTATGCCCTCTAGGATTGGAGGTGCGAAGATACATGCATGCCCTAATGATCGCATCCTCTACGCGGGCGTACAAGGATCTGAACGCATGCCCGGTATGCGGTGCATTATGGTATAAGATCGACGAGATGACCTCGGTGATGTTGACGGCGAGCCCCCGGAAGAGGGTTCCTGCGAAGGTGATGTGGTATGCTCCTATAATACCACGGTTGAAACGTCTGTTCAGAAACGGAGAGAATGCCAAGTTGATGCGATGGCACAGTGAGGACCGTAAGAAAGACGGGAAGTTGAGAGCACCCATTGACGGATCGCAGTGGAGAAAAATTGAGAGAAAGTACTGGGATGAGTTTGCAAGTGAGCCAAGGAACGTATGGTTTGCTTTAAGCGCGGATGGCATTAATCCTTTCGGGAGCAGAGCAGCAATCACAAAGACTGGCCCGTGACTCTATGTATGTATAACCTTCCTCCTTGGATGTGCATGAAGCGGAAGTTCATTATGATGCCGTTCTCATCCAAGGCCCTAAGCAACCCGGCAACGACATTGATGTGTACCTAAGGCCATTAGTTGAAGAACTTTTACAGGCTGTGGAATGGAAACGGTGTACGATGTGGGATGAGCACAAATAGGAGGAATTTAACCTAAAGGCGTTGCTGTTCGTGACCATCAACGATTGGCCGCTCTCAAGAACCTTCAGATGGACAAACAAGGGATACCACGATGCACGCACTGCTTACTTGACATCGATAGTATATACCGGTAAGCTGCGGGAAGAATGTGTACCAGGCCATCATCGATTTCTTCCGACCAACCATCAATGTCGAAAGAAAGGCAAGCATTTCAAAGGCGAGGCAGATCACCGGAAGAAACCCGCCATGCGCACCGGTGATCACGCATTTGCTATGGTCAATGATTTACACGTAATCTTTGGAAAGGGTCCGGCGGACTAGCTGTTCCGAAAGTGACGCTGGGGACACGCACCCATGTGGAAGAAGAAATCTATATTTTGGGACCTACCCTCTTGGAAAGACCTAGAGGTCCGCTCTTGATCGACGTGATGCACGTGACGAAGAACCTTTGCATGAACCTGCTAGGCTTCTTGGGCGTGTATGGGAAGACAAAAGATACTGGTGAGGCACGGAGGACCTGCAACATTTGCACGAAAAAGACGGCATGCCTCCAAAGCAAGATGAAGGTCCCGCCACTATGCTCTTACCAAAGAAGAGAAGGAAATCTTCTTTGAATGCCTGCTTAGTATGGAGGTCCCGACCGCTTCTCGTCGAATATAAAAGGAATAATAAATATGGCAGAGAAAAAGTTTTAGAACGTAAAGTCTCATGATCGCCACGTGATTATGATGCTGCGCTTCGGTTGCATTGAGGGGCTTCTACCGAAAACGTCGATTAGCCATTGTGAAGCTATGTGCATTCCTCAATGCAATCTCTCGAAGGTGATCGATCCGAAATCATACCAAGGCTAAGGAGTGATGTGGTGCAATGTCTTGTCGGTTTGAGCTGGTGTTCCCACCATCCTTCTTCAATATCATGACGCACGCCCTAGTTAATCTACTTGACGAGATTGTCATTCGGGCCCCGATTTCTACACAATATGTACCCCTTTGAGAGGTTCATGGGAGTCCTAAAGAAATATGTCCGTAATCGCGCTAGGCCGAAGGAAGCATCTCCATGGGCCATCAAACAGAGGATGTCATCGGGTTTTGTGTTGACTTCATTCCCGGCCTTAAGAAGATAGGTCTCCCTAAATCGCGGTATGAGGGAAGACGATTTCGAAAAGGCACGCTTGGAAGGGACTCAATAATATGCAGGACGGATATTCTTGGTCTCAAGCACACTACACAGCTTCTCTGAACTCTACCTTGGTGACCCCGTATGTCGATGAACACAAGAACGGTCTGCGCCCAAACACCGGAGCAAAGGCGACGATCGGATGACATGTGAACACATCAGGACTTTCAGTAGTTCGTTGGAAGCACGTATCAGAGGTGACAACACTGCTTGTGATGAGCTGTACTTGTTGTCTAGGGGGGCCATCTTTGACTGTATTGATTTGCAAAGGATACGAGATAAATGGGAATACATTTTACACGATTGACAAAGATCAAAAGAGCACCAAAACAGCGGTGTCCGCTTTGATGCAACAACCGAGAGGGGAAAGGACACATATTATGGTTACATAGTGGACATATGGGAACTTGACTACGGACATGATTTTAAGGTCCCTTTGTTTAAGTGCAAATGGGTCAATCTGTCAGAGGCGGGTGTGTGTAGACCCACAAGACGGAATGACAACAAGGATCTGAAAAATCTTGGGTACACCGACGAACCGCTCGTCCTAGCCAATGATGTGGCACAGGTTATCTATGTGAAGGACATGTCTACCGGACCAAGAAAGAGAAAAGATAAGGAAGCGAATACATCATACGATGAGCCAAAGCGCCACATAGTTCTTTCAAAGAAAATGGACATCGTGGGAGTGGAGGACAAGATGACATGTCTCAAGATTATGAAAAGTTTCATGAAATTCCTCCTTTAAAGTCAAGGCTGACCCCAAAGATCACGATAAACGATGAAGATTATCCATGGTTACTGGGTAGCAATAAGCAAATGACACAAGCGAAGAAAAAGTGAAGACTTTGTCCCGCAACTATTATGATGATACCATGCCAACTTTGTAACTCACGAGTATGATACCATTGTCCGTTTTGTACATGCACATGCTATGTATGGGTCAATTTATGATACCATGCCAACTTTCAACTTTTTCAGAGTTCATTTGAAATGCTTTAATGTCTTATGGTTCGGCCCTCGTAATAATTAAAAATAGCAACAATAAGTATTTTGTTGTAAGTAGAAACAAAATAAAATAAATAAAGCAAGAAAGAGAACAAAAAAACAGAAAAAAGTGGTTTTCAAATTTGAAAAGTAATGGCACTAACAGAAAGTTTATAATTTTCCTAAAACTAAAAGCAAAAAGAATTAAAAAATAAGCAAAAAACAAAAGAAAATAAATAATGCAGAAAACAAAACAAAAAACAGGAAAAAAATAAAAATAGCAACAATAAGTAAAGAAAAAAAATGCCTCCTACTGGGCCCCCACGACCTGAATACGACATGAAACCCTACTATGGGCCAGGATTCAGGCCCGCGGTAGGCCTAGAAGGCCCACCAGGCAAAGTTTAGCAAGTAGGTTCGAAAGCCTGCAGTCGAGAGGAGTTTGAGAGGGGTGCGGCAGTGGGGCTTATAAACCACTGCGCGCCCCTCTCAACTAGCGAGTGGGACTAAACTTTGGTCCCGGCAGGCAAAGACAGGACCTTTGGTCCCGGTTGGTGGCACCAACCGACTAAAGGGAGATTGGTCGGTTGGTGGCACCAACCGGTACCAAAGGTCGCCGCTTCCCGCCCTTTGGGCTGCCGAAAAAGAGGCCTTTGGTCCCGGTTGGTGGAACCAACCGGGACTAAAGGGGGCATTGGTCCCGGTTGGTGCCACGAACCGGGACCAATGCTCCTTGTATATAAGTAGCACTTCGCAGTTTTGCAGAGTTCATCGCCACAGGTTGCTTCGACGACGCCGAGCACATCGTCGCCGCCAGCTGCCCTGACGCCGCCCGCCGCCCCCGCTTGTCATTGTCGCTGTCGCGCCGCGCCGTCGTCATTGCGGCCTCCCGAGCCCGCTTCGCCGTCGTCGCCGCCAGCTGCCCGTCGCCGTCGCCCGCCCGCGCCGCGGCCGAGCCCCTGCCCGCCCGCCCGCAGGCCCGGCGCCTCGCCCCCCCGTCGCCATCGTCATCTAGCGGCCACCGCTGTGAGCCGCCGCGCCGCACCGGCTCTGTTTTTTTTTCATTTTTACTAGTTTAAATTTTTTGTTCAATGTATATGTGTATGTATGTGGCTATATATATATGCGGCTCTCTTTTTTTTCATTTTTATTAGTTTAGTTTTTTTGTTCATATATATAATGTATATGTGTATGTATGTGGCTATGTGTATGTAGATGTTCGAAAATTGTTCAGAGCATGGTTTTGTTCATATGTGTATTAATCTTTTCATATATGCAAAAGATAGATTTTTAGAAAAGTTAGGTTTTTTTTCTGTTCATAGATTTTTTTTGGTGATATTAATTATTGTAGAATATGCAAATGTTTGTATATTCATATGAACAATGCATTAGGCAAAACCTTTGTTTTTTTCGAAATTTTCTATTTGAACATTTTTTTTAAAACAAGCAATACTAAAAGAATGAGAGGAAAAAGGAAAATAAGAAGAGGAAGAAAGGAGAAGAAGAGGAGAGGAAGAAGAGGAGAAATAAATAAGAAGAGGAAAAAAGAAGAAAAAGAAGAGGAGAAGAAGAAAGGAATAGAGAAGAAGAAGAAAAATAGAAATTTTTTATTTTTCTTCTTCTCCTCTATTCCTTTCTTCTTCTCCTCTTTTTTTCTTCTTTTTTTCTTCTTCCTTCTTCCTCTTTTCTTCCTTTTCCTTAATTATTTTCCTTTCTCGAGGGAGAAGAAGAAAAACAAGAGGAGAAGAAGAAAGAAAGGAATAGAGGAGAAAGAAGAAACTTCAACACGAGGGGGGGTACCGATACCCCCTCCCCGATAACATTATTTTCCCATGTAGTCGTTGTCGATATAACCCCCTCGAGATAACCCGACATGAGGGGCGGTCGATATATATACCCCTCTCGACCGTGATAACTTATACAACGGCAGCACCCCCTCGCCCTCTCGCCGACCAAAACTCTCGAGGACACCCAAACCCTAGAGAGAAAACGATGTTGGTCTCCTACCCCCTCCCGCCGCGCCCCTACCCGACAAATTAACTCTCTCAAGGCCACCCAAATTTATCAAGTTAAAAGAGCATTGCCACTAATATATATATATATATCCATCTGTACCATGTTTGAATAATAATTGACATGTTGTAAATATTTGCAGAAACTATGGAGCACTCCAGAGATGAAGAAACAGAAGCGATGTTGGGGGACATAATCGCACAAGGAAGTGATGAAGTTGCGTCATTTCTCAACGAGACCGATGGTCAGGAAGGACTGGGTGAAGAAGAGGGCTATGTTCATGATGGCTTCGACCCATTAATGCCGGTACAAGAAGAGGACTATGTTCATGATGGCTCCGGTGACACAATGGAGGTACAAGAAGGAGACCGTGCTGACTGCTCCGGTCACCGAACCGAGTCCGGCCAGGTATATATATATTAGTTAAGCCCATGCTGACTAGTTAATTGATGCATCCATTGTTTTGGTATATGTACACTAATTACTCTCGTCTTTCTTCCTTATAATTTCTATCCCTCCGGATCGAGCACAACTTCGGTAAGGAGACGAGGCCCAAGAAAAGTTGAGCTCGGATGAAAAGTTTGAGATCATAGAAATCGCGCCCGACGGCGAACCGATTGAACCCATCCGACAAGGAAGGCATTTTCGCTTTCGGTCGCGGGGTTCTTGTTAGGGACAAGATCCCGATCAAGATCCAAAGAATGGTATAAGCTCGCTAAGGAGGAAGACCCCGAGGTGTCTTATGTCAATGATATGCGTAAAGAAGATCTTTGGACCGAGTGAAGGCAAATTTCACCCTACCGCCAGAGGAGGATCCGGAGAAGCCAGTTAAAGAGCAATTAATCAAGTCTTGTGCTCTTAAGAAGATGGCAACCCTAATGAGGAGGTGGAGGAAAGAGCTGAACCAGTTTGTCGAGAAAAAAAAGACACCAGAATTCATCGGCAAATATGAGAAGATCAAAGATCACTGGCCCGCATTTGTGGCCCACAAGACATCGGAAAAGAGTAAGAAGATGTAGGCGACAAACAAGCAAAATGATGCGAAGAAGAAGCTTCACCATTGCACGGGGTCAGGTGGCTACCTCAAAGCCCAGCCTAAGTGGTCCAAGGTTGAGCATGATCTACTTGAAAAAGGGATCGAACCAGAGACAATGTACTGGCCAGACCGTTGCCGGACTTGGTTCTTCGGGGCTGGCGGAACCTTGGACCCTGTAATGAGGAAGTGTCGATGGGACGGACGAGCAAGCGCAAACACCACCAAGAACCTTTGACACTATATCGATGCAAGCAAGCGAGGGACGTTCCTTCCAAACAGGAGAAGGCGAGCTCACAATGGCCCTTGGGAATCAGAGCACCTGGACGGACACGAGGCACGCCAGCTCCATTCCGTGGAAGGTTGGTTTTTCGGATGCGGGGTTACAAAACCCACGAGAGGAGGAAGAAACTGGAGCAGACCAATTGCAGCGCGCACGAAAGGGTAATGGGGCTAGAGGAACGAGAAGAGGTACGAGAAGAAGCAGATCGCAACAAACGACCGCCAAGCTTCCCGGCTAGCCCGCCATCTCAGCGGAGAAGCAGCGTGGCTTCCATCGAGCTGCTTCAGCCGGAGCATGTCTTGGCGGCTCCTGCTAGCTATCCCGTGGATGGTATCACGGAGTCTCAAAATTGCCACATTATGGTGCCATGGATGAATTTGAAGGTCAAGGCGGCTGTTGGCCAAGTTTATCCTAGTGGACCCGGCACAACTTATCACTGCCAGCCAATTCCAGAAGGATATGCTAAGGTGATGGTGGATGAAATAACGGAGGGATTTGAGGACCTCGTGCTTGAGCACCCTACCGGTGAAGGGGAGACTAGGCTGGGTTCTGCTCTGAAGACTCCATGCCTATGACGGAAGGAGCTCATCAACCTTCTAAACTGGACGCCTCCGCCTCCTCCTCCTCCTCCGGCGAGTCAGAGTACTCCACCTCCTCCACCGCCTCCTCCTCCGGCGAGTGACGATCAGGGCACGCGTGGCGGCACTCCACCTCCTCCACCGCCTCCTCCTCCGGCGAGTGACGATCAGGGCACGCATGGCGGCACTCCGCCTCCTTCTCCGGCGCATGGCGGCACTCCGCCTCCTCCTTCTCCGCCTCGCCAGCAAGGGCGGAAGAGACCCGCCGCCGCCCCGGCTGCTCTGATGCGTCGTAGTCCTTCTCCTCCACCTCGTAAGCAAGCACGAAAGAAGACACACGCCGCAGCCTTTCCGTCTGCTCCGGCGTCTAGCAGCACAAGAAGAGGAGAGAGGCAATACAGAACCACGAGAGGACCGAGGAGGAAAACAATACGATCGTGCAGGCCCACGTGAAGGAGTTCTTTGAAGGGGTGAAAGCAAAGAGACATCCACCTCCGGAGGAGAAGGTAGATCCGGTGAAAGCAAAGCGCACTCGATGCCCCGAGGAAACCGCAAAGTCTCCGCCGAGAACCAACTATGAGCGACATCGAGCAGACATATCTCCAAGCGGAGCGGTCGGGAAGTCTTGTCGGACATCAAAGAGCAAAAGAACGAGCAGCTACGAAAAAATTGACCAGCTCGGCGAACAAGCAAACCAATCGTGCCCCCGCTCAATGTGTCTAGCGGCAACATCGCCGCTAATGTTCCGGGATGGTGGCGGTTATGGCAATCTACAAGAATACCTACCGACGATGCACTTCCCGATTACATGATGGTGGAAGAACACAGATCTGAGTACGGAAGCCTCTCGTCAAAGATGAAAAATCTCTAACAACGATGATGCGAAGGTTCCATACTTGGTACATGAAAACTGCAGAGAGTCCGAGGGGCGAATAGTTTGTATCTGCACATTAAAGAGGAGCACGACCTTGTTGGAACTGGTCTGCATTGTGTGTTCCATTTGAGGAGTTCTTCGCGTTCTTCAATCAAAAGGCCCTCGGTAAATTAACGGTCTTTTGCTCTGCTGTAAGTACTATTTACGTCATTAAGTCTCTATATATAGCTCGGCTCTTTCATTGCATGTATTTACAATTAATTATCCTCGATATATTATGCAGATTGAAGATAAATCGAGTGCAAAAAAATGAAATCTATGATATTGGGTTCATTAACACAAATATCATAGATGTATTTCTGGTTGAAAAGCACGTCAAAGAGGCCGAGGACAACTTGCTACAATCGTTGATCAAAAATCAAAACAAAGATACCATACTCTTTCCTTACAACGGCAAGTGAGTGTTACTGATCGTTTGCATATTTGGTTTCCCTTATTACTCGAGCGATGTCGGGAATATACCCCGTGGCGTAAACCGGCCGGAAGTATAACCCGGCCGGATTGGACGACTCACTGGTAACCCGCCTGGAGCTTGGCGGTTCACGGGCTACCCGCCCGGTCTTGGCGATTCATTAGTAACCCGGTGGGCGGGTTAGATGGATGACGAGGCCCAAGGCCCAGAAGGCCGGTTCACGTTTAATGGTGGGCCGGTTTATGAGGAAAGCGTAAGGACTATTCTCCTACAAAGGAAGCAAGACTAGGACTTCACTTGTAATAGAGTAATCCTAATCCAAATAGGACTAGTCATGTAAACCGCCCTTCAACATATATAAGGAGGCGGGGCTCCCAAAGGGGACAAGCTACAAGCAAGAAACAATCTTAGGGCTAGACACAAAGAGGAGAGCGGTTCTGGCGACTCCTCGTGATGATAATGAGACCTAGTCTCAAACAAAGATGTAGGGTTTTCTGGGATGATGTTTCCGGGGCAAGTCGTCTAAATCCTGTCTTGTGTTGCATCTCTCGATTCCGCCAACCCTCTCAAGCTACCACATAGATGCGTTGGCCTCGCGACTAAGTCCTGACACTAAGGACATCTGCCGTGACAAATCCACGACAGTTGGTGCCCACCGTGGGGCCTACGCATGGTAGTGTTGAGTTCTTGAAGGGATCTCTCCCTGGGATTGAGGAGCTTGCGAGATCGTCCAGTGAAGAAGGGTCATCGATGCAAGTTTTAAGTTTGAGAGGTTAGGGTTTCGTACGTGCGACCCGGAAGGCAGATATATTATTTGGGGCGCCGCCGTCAAGTCATACATTTTTTACGCCATCTGGAAAACCATAGGATTCACCACGACGGCTGCACACGACCCGGAAGGCTGATGTGGGTCCGCCGAAGCCATCAAGTTGCAGATATTTTTGTTGGAGTCGCCGACTTGTTACTTCTGATTAAATCAAAGAGTGCAGACACGTGCATTGTTTACATCGCATTAAGCATCGACCTGATGTTTTCAAGTACTAGTGCGCCGCTAGAAGGCAAGGAGAGTACGTTTTGAATTAATACTTCATCAGAGGCCAAGTCAGTTCTTTTTTTGACAACTCCGATTGCCACAAGGAAGCTACGAAGAGGTTAATTCCAGAATTGAGAAAAAGTTGCCACGCTGGACCGGTCCTTGAGGCAACCTACAGCGTCCTTGCCTTCACTTAGCTGTCGTCGCCGTTTGACCGAGTCCGCCTCTGCTATGGCCAGATTGTGAGCTGTTGCAACCCTGAACCGGCCACAGCCTCGGTGACCCGCCGCTGTGGTTCCCCTCTGCTCGTGAGTCGCCTTCGTCGAACGCCCGCACGTTGAGCCACCGGTCGACGAGCCGGCCGCATCATCGCCAACGGTGCCCCGGCTCACCTCAGACACGGATCCACCATCGCCGAGCCGCAGTGGATTTGCCTTGTTCTCCGAAACCCGCGTCTCCCCTGGCCGTGCTCCGTCCCCATCGTGACCAAGTGGCCTCCGACCAAGCCAAACCGCCGCCGAGTCAAGCCCCTGCTACAAGCTGCCTCGTCGGTCTCTGGCTTTGAATCGCCACCAAGTTACCGGACCGATGGCCCGGCGCCATCGCCAAGTTACAGCAGATTTTACCCCGAGTCATTGCCATGACCCGCTTTCGTCGCCTGGGGTCGCCTTCGTCGGGCATCGAACCGCCGCCGCCGTGACCCGCCGTTGCCGCCTCATGTTCTTGCTGGCCTCATGCTTCAAGTCTCAAGGTATAAGTATACGTACTTGCTGTTACTTCCTAATATAATGATGGAAGGAAAGTACTACAAGTAGTAGTCCACGGGATCAAAATTTGCTGCTGAAGATTCGCGGCCCTCGCTTGAGTCACTGGTTGTCATCAAGACAGCAACGGAAGAGCCGGCGTGCCGCTGTCGCTGTAAACCGCGGCTGCGCTGACCTCGTCTCTGCCATCTGAACCGACTCCGACCGCCGGTTGTTTCCGAGTTAAGCTCTGACATGAGGCGTCGGTCGCCTTACCTCTGCTTCGAGCCGGTCTGCGGTCTCCATCACAGGGCCTGGTGATTCAAGTCCAAGGCTGGAGCTGGGAAGGCTGCTAGCAAGCTATGTGTGTATGCGTGCCAAATAAAAAGCAAATCAAGCCAAAAGGAAAAGGGAGCAAGATTTCACACAGAGAACCAAGCTAAAAGACTCACTGTCTAAGTTAAAACACACACAAGAAAGGTGTGCTACTGGTTGATGGGAACG
The DNA here is from genome assembly GCA_021437245.1 of Aegilops speltoides. Lineage (NCBI taxonomy): Eukaryota > Viridiplantae > Streptophyta > Magnoliopsida > Poales > Poaceae > Aegilops > Aegilops speltoides. Next base: position 122,017,157 of record CM038143.1, on the reverse strand, counting down.
ACCTACCTCAAAATTCGATGAATAAGTGGTTAGTTGATTGGACGTAAAGGCCATCACTCTGTCAACAGTTACTACCTCCGAAAAATATATCAGGTGATCTCGTCCTATCTATTTCATCTGTGTACAATAATATGTCTGTGAACAGTTAATCTGTCTTGCAATATTTCATGCAGGACAATTATTTATGACAAAGGTGATGTTATACTGCGGGTATGGAGCACACACTGGCAATGTTCTGCACCAGCGTTTTATCCGTGCCACACTACCTGATGAACGGACGTGCGCAAGTCGCCGCCCTGTGGCTCGGTCTACAATAACTCGCTGGGACCGCGCCCGCGGCTGATTCGCCCGACCACGCGGCTTACCACGCCACAGATGACTCACCGTCGCTTTTCGCGGCCGGTTCACGCGTTCGTCAGACCGGCTTACAACAAGGAGGACGACTCGCCCGTCCGCACCGGTTTACAAACGGTGTGGTTGATTCATCTGTCTGCTCCCGCGGCCGACTCAGTCGACAATTGTTCACTACATCAAAACGACGTGGTTCACTTGCCTGCGCCGGTTTACAGTACTGCGGCCGGTTCATCTGTTTGAGCCACCTCTAATGCTGAGGTCATATTTTCCGTCCGCCTCTCGTGGCCTGGTCTACATCAACACACCGGGTCCCACCTGTCTGCATGAGCTGTTTATTGAGTATGAGCAAGTCACAGCTTGGGTAGCCCGGTTTTCTTTCAAGCAAAATGGAGACAATTATCATATACTATCAATCGCTGTCTGCACTGGGTGGTTCAATGGGCAGGCGCACAAGTCGCCGCCATTACAGTTTGGTTAACTTCAAATCACCAGTTGGAAGGAACCATTGGCCGAGTTGATGACACGGCTCATACGGGATCATTTATAACCCGCAGCAGTCACCTCAACCTTCTATGGATTCACATCATGCTATCAACACCAATCATATACAAGTTATGCCGGTTTATATGACGGTCAAATATGGAGAATCTCAAGCCAACTCTTCGAGTCACCTTGAGACTCGGGGGCTATGATGATATGACGCAACAAGTCTTGCCGGCCAAAGCAAATTTAAAAACCCCGGGACAATGGAGGAAAGATAACCCGGTCCCGGAGGCTACTGTTATTTGAAGGCCGTCAGAAAATTTCCGGCTTAGAAAGTATATGACAATTACAAAATCCCGGCACAATGAAGAAGTTCTGGGTCATCAGAAAAGATTCCGGTTTAAATCCGACTCAAGGGAAGCCAGTCTCACTGAAGCTCTCAAATCCGGTTTAAGAATTTCCGGTTCAAAAAGGAATTAACTTCTCGCAAGTTCGAGTTTAAAGGCCGTCAGAAAATTTCTGGCTGAAAATGAAGATTCCGGTTTAAAATCCGGTTCAAGGGAAAGATGTCTCCCACAAAGCTTTGAAGCTCTCCATATCCGGTTCAAGATCCCGCTTCAAGAAGAATTTATCTCTTGCAAAAAAGTTAAAAATTACCGAAGAGGACCTGCTGCCATGATGCGCGGTTCAAACATGGATATCCTGCCTTATTGGCTTAACATATTGATCACATGGGGGCTTCTGCTTCATAAAGCGGGGTCTCTGTTCTTTTTTACATCATGCGTGGTTACAGAGGTTACATCTTAAAGCGCCTCCGGTTTACCCTTGAAATTTGCTTTTTATATCACTTGGGGCCTTGGTCGTGTCCGAACCAACGCGACACCTTTTGATAGGCGAAAGCCACCAGATCACTTAGGGACATGGTCAAGTCTGAACCAGTCACACCTCTTGATCGGCCTAAGGCCACAAAATTACTTGGGGGCTTGGTCGAACCCGAACCATTGCCACGCCTTTTGATTGGCATATATGCCACGGTTTCATTTGAGGACCTGGCTGATTTGAACCATTGTCACTCCTATTGGGGGCTTGGTCCTGTCCGACCACGGTAACACCATTTGATCAGCTCAGTATAGCATGTTTTTTGCAAATGGTTTTATTATTGCCTTTGCTTGAAATTTTCTTTAATAAATATTTCTTCTTTGTTGCGTTCTTAAACCGACAAAATTCGCAGACCGGTTCGAACTGTCAATTGACGGAACACGGTCAATTCTTAATCCGGAGACTATTTGCTCGGTTTGATTTTTTTTATTTTATGTTAGCATCTTACTATGGAGTAAACCGGTGTCCATTAACCCGGCTTGGCTTTCAATTACAAGTTGTCAGTACATGATCAAATCATAATCCGGAGACTATCAGCCCGGTCTGGTTTGACTATGAGTCGCCAGTATTATATATGGTTAAACCGGTGTTTATCACAACCCAGTACGGTTTTATCGTAAACCGGCACAATATGAAAGGAGTTATCATTACTCAAGATTGGGGTTATCACCCTTACTACAAAAAGTTGGTAAACCAATGATGTTATTCAATGTCACAGGACACTTTAACTTGTTGTATGCAGAAACAGGTTGAATAAAGCATGATTATAAATTATCCGGTGTTTATTAAACCGGCCTGGCTTTAAGACGATAAGTCGCCGGTATATGATGAGAAATTATCCGGTATTTATTAAATCAGCTTGGCTTTGGACTATAAGTCGCCAGTATATATTTGGATTGCGCCATTGGAATCATGCGCTTATAAATGATTGGGTTATATTATTCAAATAGCCAAACTTGGCTGAATTTTCATTATGATATTGGATGAATAAGGTTTTCATACCGGATTATATTATCCTGAATAGCCAACATGGCTGGATTTTTATTATGGTTATTAATATTATGACTGAGGTTTTCAAAGTCGCTTTAGCGCAATGGATATTATTTTATCGATGAATATGATTTATTTTACAATGGAAGGAATAGTCCCGAGTCGCTGCAGGTTTACGACCCAGTACTTGGGGGCTACATTATTCAAATTGAGATTACATGCAAGTCTCATGACGCTGCAAGCATGCACCATGACCCTTGGGGGCTAATGCAAAGTCATTCTTTGTTCATCTTATTGAAGACCCGACTCATCACATTATAATGAGCCGGCCCTTGGGGGATACCAATTGCTCCTGTCAACAATTGAAGGTACAAAGTTTTTATTCGTTATATTGAAAGGTCCACTGCTCAGTTGGTAAAGCACAAGGCTCTTAACCTTGTGGACATGGATTCAAGTCCCATGATGGGGGTTACATCATATGATGTTATTTTTATTGAAGCATATATCAAGTTCCAGCTCAATATTATCTTACTGAGCCGGCCCTTGGGGGCTACACATCATTGCTCAAATCTATATGATTATACCTACAAAGTCCCTGCACTTGGGGGCTACATAATATGGAGTATTCAGTTTTTACTAGAGATGAACAAGATGGATTTCTTCAAAGTGGCAGTAATTGTATGGAAACAAGTCTCAAATCATCACTTTGTTCAGTTCAAGACTTGGGGGCTACAGGTAATATGGATATGAGGGAGAAATATCTTTCGATTTTTAGTTTGAGCAAACCAGATTGACCCGGCATCACCAATCATCATGAACCGGCGTTGGCGACAATCATAACCCGGAATTATCAGTTTTTATAACCCGACAATGGTGGTAATCATAAACCGGCAAGTTCTATATCTTCAGACCGGCTGAATATCAGATGAGTATTTCAAGACCAACAGTTCTTAAGCCGGCGCTTTGGAAGCCGACTCAAGTGGATTATTCTTCGCAATATTTTTCTATGAGAAACCAACGTCAGCAATTGAGTATGACGCTGGCTTATTGACCTGGATTTTCTAGGAGGAAATGACAAGGACTTAAGGATGATCAGGTGCCGGTTTACAAGAATTCTTAACCCGGAGCACAACCTATCAAGTTTGTTCTTGTGTTTATTTTATAGGATCAGTTTAACATGGATAAATTCAAATTAAACTGGGGGCTAATGTCGGGGATATACCCCGTGGCGTAAACCGGCCGGAAGTATAACCCGGCCGGATTGGACGACTCACTGGTAACCCGCCTGGAGCTTGGCGGTTCACGGGCTACCCGCCCGGTCTTGGCGATTCATTAGTAACCCGGTGGGCGGGTTAGATGGATGACGAGGCCCAAGGCCCAGAAGGCCAGTTCACGTTTAATGGTGGGCCGGTTTATGAGGAAAGCGTAAGGACTATTCTCCTACAAAGGAAGCAAGACTAGGAATCCACTTGTAATAGAGTAATCCTAATCCAAATAGGACTAGTCATGTAAACCGCCCCTTCAACATATATAAGGAGGGGCAGGGCTCCCCAAAGGGGGACAAGCTACAAGCAAGAAGAAACAATCTTAGGGCTAGACACAAAGAGGAGAGCCGGTTTACGGTGACTCCCTCGTGATGATAATGAGACCTAGCCTCAAACAGCATGTAGGGTTTTTACCGGATGATGTTTCCCGGGGCCCGAAGCTGTCTAAATCCATGTCTTGTGTTGCGTCTCTCGATTCCGCTCAACCCCTCTCAAGCTACCACATAGATGCGTTGGCCTCGCGACTAAGTCCTGACACTAAAGACATCTGCCGTGACAAATCCACGACAAGTGAGGTTATAGTAATGTAATTGATGAGTTATGCATGCGTGCGCAGTTTCCACTATATTCTTCTGGAGATTAAGCTTGAGCGTGGACTAGTAACCGTCTTAGACTCGAGACGGAAAGATCCCAGCACCTATGCAGACATAACTGAAATGCTCAGCTAGTAAGTTCAATCGATCATTATCGCACCATATCGGCAACTTTTTGTTCATTTCCTGATATCTCAAGTAATAATAATTATTTTCTTTGTCTTGCAGGGTTTGGAAATAGTTCACCGCACAAGCTCCGGGACTGCCGAAGGAGCTGCAATATACATACCCGAAAGTAAGTACTACTGGCTAGCTAGTTATGCGCATCTCCCGTTGATTCTATAGCTATACTTTCATCAATGCCATTTATAATGCTTCATTATCAGTTTGATTGACCTCTTGTAAAGTGCTTGTGGCAGGAACAAGGGAATGATTTCTGTGGATACTACGTGTGCGAGTTCATCCACAACGCGACTTCGAAAAACAAGCGGGGCTACTCTCAAAGACAATCTGAAGTGCGTAAGCAATTAATAATATTCACAATTTCATTTTATTACACCATTATTTCTGTTGAGTTTCATTTATATATATGTATTAATTAACCCCCTTCTTCAAATTAGACGTGGCAGATGCGGAATGAACTCCTAGAACCAGATCGCATGAAAGCAATTCAAGAGGAATTTGTGGGATTCTTTCTTGACCACGTCATCAATAAAGCCGGAGAATACCATGTGGAAGTTGATTTCAAATGCTAGGGGACTATAATTGAGAGATCTTATATATTGTAAATTTATGTAGCCAGTAGCGTCGGATGTACATGATACGAAAACTTGTTGTTCGACCAATCTCTCGGAGAAGGAGAGGTCGATCGATCATTTCTCTCGGTATGCATGACGAACTTCTGTACTCGATGGTTCCCTTCATTTTCTTACTAGCTAGCGTGTCGAGGGCTATATGTATATAGTACATAGCGTCGACCAAGCACGGACATAAGAGAGGACACTTCTCTCTATTAATTAGCTAGCTAACACAATATATGAAACACCTAAATTAACCCCCAAAACCCCCACCCCCCTTTCAAAAAAACAAAAACCACAGCCACTGGAATGCTGATGTGTGGATGCCTTTTGGTCCCGATTGGTGCCACCAACCGGGACCAAAGGCCCCCCTGCCTGGGCTCGGCGCAACGGCCACGTGGAGGACCATCTGTCCCGGTTCGTGTTAGAACCGGGACTAAAGGGGGGATGTATTAGTAACGACCCATTAGTCCCGGTCCATGAACCGGGACTAAAGGCCCTTACGAACCGGGACTAAAGGCCCTTATGAACCGGGACTAATAGGTGTTTTTCTACTAGTGAGCTCCTTTTTGCTCATTCTCCTTAACAATGCCGAGGTCAGCTACAAACCTTGTGATGAACCCGTGAGTCGTGTGGGGACTCTGGAAGATAGCTTCATGGATAGCCTTGCGCCTCGCATGCCATATGGACCATAATGTTTACACCACCAGCACGAACTCTTCATGAGATAGCAATTCCAAGAGTGTGAACAACCATTGCTTCGCCTTAGGCTCTGTAATAGCTATGATTTTATGTGTCGTCCCCTCATCGGTGTAGGACTTTGAAGTATGTCTAGAGGGGGGGTGATTAGACTACTTGACCAATTAAAAACTTAACCTTTTCCCAATTTTAGAGTTTGGCAGATTTTAGCAATCTTAGAACAAGTCAAGCAATCATCACACAATTCAAGCAAGCATGCAAAGAGTATATGAGCAGCGGAAATTAAAGCATGCAATCTTGCAAGAAAGTAAAGGGAAGGGTTTGGACGATTCAAACGCAATTGGAGACACGGATGTTTTTGTCGTGGTTCTGATAGGTGGTGCTATCGTACATCCACGTTGATGGAGACTTCAACCCATGAAGGGTAATGGTTGCGCGAGTCCACGGAGGGCTCCGCCCACGAAGAAGCAACCTTGTCTATCCCACCATGGCCGTCGCCCACGAAGGACTTGCCTCACCAGCGGTAGATCTTCACGAAGTAGGCGATCTCCTTGCCCTTACAAACTCCTTGGTTCAACTCCACAATCTTGTCGGAGGCTCCCAAGTGACACCTAGCCAATCTAGGAGACACCACTCTCCAAGAAGTAACAAATGGTGCGTTGATGATGAACCCCTTGCTCTAGTGCTTCAAATGATAGTCTCCCCAACACTCAACTCTCTCTCATAGGATTTGGATCTGGTGGAAAGAAGATTTGAGTGGAAAGCAACTTGGGGAAGGCTAGAGATCAAGATTCATATGGTAGGAATGGAATATCTTGGCCTCAACACATGAGTAGGTGGTTCTCTCTCAGAAATGGTAAGTTGGAAGTGTAGGTTTGTTCTGATGGCTCTCTCCATGAACGAAGAGGAGGTGGAGGGGTATATATAGCCTCCACACAAAATCTAACCGTTACACACAATTTACCAAACTCGATGGGACCGATTCAACAGACTCGGTAGGACCGATTTAGTAAAGCTAGTGACCGTTAGGATTTTCGGTGGGGCCGACATGCAACTCGGTAGGACCGATATGATTAGGGTTAGGGAATAACGTAATCCCGGCGAGACCGATTACACAAACTCGGTGAGACCGATTTTGGTAATAAGCTTTCCAGAGGGTTGGTCAAGTAAACTCGGTGGGACCGATTCGCTCATTTCGGTGAGACCGAAATGTTACGAAAAGGAAACAGGGAGTTTACATTGCAATCTTGGTGGGACGGATCACTCACTTTGGTTAGACCGAAACGTTACGAAGGGAAACAGAGAGATTACAATCCATTCTCGGTGAGACCGAGATCCCTATCGGTAAGACCGATTTGCTTAGGGTTTGTGGCAGTGGCTATGGCATTTGAACTCGGTGGCGCCGGATAGAAAGAATCGGTGGGACCGATTTTGACTTTGGGTTTAGGTCATATGTGGATGTGAGAAAGTAGTTGAGGGTATTTGGAGCATATCACTAAGCACATGAAGCAAGAGGCTCATTAAGCAACTTCTCATCCCTCCTTGATAGTATTGGCTTTTCCTATAGACTCAATGTGATCTTGGATCACTAAAATATAAAATGAAGAGTCTTGAGCTTTTGAGCTTGAGCCAATCCGTTGTCCTTGATATTTTGAGGGATCCACTTTCATCATCCATGCCATGCCGTTTATTGAGCTTTCCTGAAATAATAGTCTTGGAATAGCATTAGCTCAATGAGCTATATGTTGTTATGAATTACCAAAACCACCTAGGGATAGTTGCACTTTCAATCTCCCCCTTTTTGGTAATTGATGACAACATATAGATCAAAGCTTCGACAAATGATAATAAGATTGAAAAACATCGTCGCTTTGAGAAGTATGTGATAAGCAAGAGCTCCCCTAAATTTGTGCATAGTTTAAAATTTGCTTTGGACTGCAAATGCACAAGGAATTAGGCTCATGGGTTACTCTTCCATGTCACATACATCTTGGTGGAGCGCTCAAAATGATAAGGATTGAATACATGCACTCATCACCAAGCAAAGTGAATGATCACATAAGGATAGGTAAGATAATATCATTTAGCAAGCATAAGTGTAGCTTATGATCAAACACATGATCATCAATGTCTCACAGATAACAGCATAGTATCTCAAGCAATTAAAAGCAAACAAGGTTTAACCACCAAAGCAAGAGAGAACAAAAGCAACACTCTCTCTCTCTCGAAGCCTATGATCTATACATATTTCTCCCCCTTTGGCAACAAGTTACCAAAAAGTTCATAGAAAATGCATAGTGCTAGATCGACTCTCAGGCTTGATCTTTAGGTGGTGGTGTAGAGATGGCTCCTTGGACGAAGGCTTCAGTTGAAGTGGATGGAGCTGGAGGAGTTGGTGCTAGAGCTGGTTGCACTGGAGCTGTAGGAGTTGTAGCTGGTGCAGATGATGTGGCTCTGGTGTCTGTCACAGGCACTGCAGCTGACCTATGAGCTCTAGGCACTCTGGCAAATGCATCAGTGGTAATCTTGCCCTTCTTCTCTTGCATGTCATCCTGGAGCTGCTCCACAACTGACTGAATCTCAGTTACTTTGACATCTAGTTCATAGAATTTTTGTTCCATGATTCTTTCCAGGCTCTCCTGGTTTTGAGTTAGGGTGGCCAACCCCTTCTCAATCCTTAGTGTTGATGCTATCAAGTAACCAAGCTGCTCCTGCTTGTTCTTCAAGAAGTACTCAGATGCCTCCTCTTGAGTTGGCATCTTGGCAGCCTTCTCTCTCTTTGTCTTCTCCTTCTGCTCTTGAGCTTGCACTGATGATGGTTCATTCTCATTCATCACAACTTGATTGTCCTCAAAGTCTGGATAGATAGCAAAATGTTCCTTATCCAGCAAGTATGTTCTGTGCCCATCTTTGAGTTAATCAACTCCACGAATCGTGGGGCATACCCCAACTTCTCTTACAGTCTGCTTCTTTGTCCTCTTAATGGTCTCAAAAATGAGGCTCATGACCTTGAATTTTTTGTGGCACATCAAACAAGTGCATCAAGTTGATAGCATGCCCTCTAATCATGTTGTGGTCACCTGACTTGGGCAAAAGAGTGTGCCTTAGGATCCAGTTGATGGTTGGCAGCCCTGACAGAAGAAAGTGGACTGACCCAAACTTGAAAGTCTCAAGAGCTTTGTTTGGGATCTCCTTGTACATATGAGCCATGGTATTGTGGTCCATCTTCTTCTTGGTATAGACATCCAAGTCATCTGCACTCTCCTTTAGGGCATTGATCAGACTGGCCCATTCCTCAATTGTTGACTGGTACCTTGTACCTTCAGACATCCAAACTATCCTGCCATCTGGATAGAAGTGTGTTGTGGAGTAGAATTGCATAATGAGCTCATCACTCCACTTTGTGAGCTTCTGCCCAACAAAGTCTGCAACTCCACAAGCAACAAAGTTGTCTTGCACTCTGGGACAGTGTTCCTTATTTTCCTTCATGTAGGTCCAGTCGACCCACCTCATATCACACACTATTGGTTTCTTGTCCAACAGCACTGTCTCATAGAAGTCATGTTGTTCCTTAGTGTGGAACATGTAATCAACAGCAGTACTTCTCCTGGTAGCATATGGATCTGACAGCCTCCACAATCTGAGTTCTGCATCCTTACTCAACTTCGTGTTCTCAACCACAGGATGAGCATCATTGTGGTCTGGAATCTTGGGCTTTAGCTTCCTCAGGACTTGTCCTTCATCATCTTCTTCATCGCAACTTGAGCTTTGGGGCCTTGTTCTTCTCAGCACTGGAATACTCCTGGTATTCCTCTTTGGTGCGATCTTGGGCTTGGGGTAGCTTTGGGTGCTTCCTTGGGCTTTGATGTTGCAGCCCCTGACTTAATAGCATCCCCCATTAGCTTTTGTGCCTTGGGTGCTGGTGCGGCAACCTCTTCTTCAGAGTCTCTCCTCATAGAGGGATTTCCAACAACCTGGGCAGTAGTGGTTCTGGCTCTCTTCTTCTTCTTATCTTGACCAGCAGCTTCATCTTCTGATTCAATGGTAAACTTCATAGTTTCTCCAGTGGGAACTTTCTTGGGTTTGGAAGTTGTGACTCTTCTTGCAGGTGCCTCTTTGGGTTTAGTCTTTTCAGGCACTTGAGTTGATCCTTTGACCTTCAGCATAGGTGTCCTCTTGGCAGGAACCTTCCTATCGAGTCCAGGCTTTGTGTTCTTTGCTGAGGCATACTCCTTTTTGAGCACTACCTTCTTGGAGGTAGCCTCATCTTCTTCTGCCAAGTAATCCTCATCCTCAGATTCTGAGGTTCTCTTCTTCCTTGTTCTGGTGGCAGCTTTAGGCAGATTGCTTGGGGTGCTCCTGCTGCCATCATCTGAAGTGCTAGAGGGACTAGTGCCCTCACTCATGTGATTGTGCTCTTGACTTGTTCGACTTTCACTTTGGTGCGACATGCTGCAAATCACTGATTGCTGACCCTGTGAATAGTTATAGATGAGATAGAACGGATGAGCATCACAAAATGCAGAGATTTTTGCAAAAGAATGATTCAAAAATTCAGTTTTAGTTTTCCATAGAAAGCATTTCGGATCAACCGATTTTCAAACTTGGTGATACCGAAGCAGTTTTGGAACCTAAACTGGTGAACTCGGTTGGACCGAGTCACAGTTCGGTGGCACGGAGACTGCTAGGGTTTCACAAAGTCTTCAAATCGGTCACACCGATTAGCAATTCTCGGTCAGACCAAGAGTTACTAGTGCAATGGCGTTAGCCAAATCGGTGGGATCGAGTTTTTTCAACCCGGTGGGTCCGAGATGGTTTCGGAGGAAACCTAACCCTAAATTTTCAAATCGCATCTAATCTAAGGATTGTATTGACTGGATAGGAGTGTTTCAATCGTGGCAAAAATCATAATGAACACAATGTGCTAGGAATCAGACGAGGATAGCACTGTGATCGAGTCCATACCCTAGCTTGGCGATGAACTCGCTACGGCGGCAACGGCGGGGGTGAATTCCTTGACGGCGGCGTAGACCAGCGACAGGAGGCGGCTGGCGACGAGGAGACGGTCCGGAGACCTGGAGGCAGAGCGAGCTATTGCGCGGGCGAAGAGGTTCGGAGAAATTTCCAAATTTTTGCCCGTGAGTATATATAGCCCGACCCTGTCGGTGTGACCGAGTGGAACAACTCGGTGGCACCGAGATGCATAATTGTGATTCTGACAACTCGGTGTGACCAAAAAGTTCAAATTGGTTGCACCGAGATTGAAAACCTAGATCGACTTAGTGATCTCGGTAGGACCAAAATGGAGGAATCGGTCAGACCGAGAATCACAAAGAAGTTTTGGAAGTTTAAGTCTATGACGAATCGGGGACTCCGAGTGCTCCTCACACAGAGTGGTTCGAATCTGACTTGATCAAATTTTGTGATGTAGCATGAATAGAGTTTGAGACGAGAAAAGCATAGACAGCTAGAGAAGGTTCTTAGGCATTCTTGTCCATCCACTTGGCCAAAGAAAAGAAACCCGAACAATCAAAGCTAGAAGTGGATGTCCTCCAATGAGTAAAATATGCAATCAACATGCTCACACAATAAAATGGCAAATGAAATATGTGGCAAAGCATGCACAACCAATTCTAGCATCTATCAAACAATTGGCGATGACTAGGTCATCTCTATATGAGTATATTGACTTAGGAGTCAAATGAGAACATTTGATCATAGGTCATACTCATCGTTTAAGCTCAAGTGGGGTTACCACTTTTACATAATGCATTGATGTGCTCACATCATTAGAGTTGCTTTGACTCAATTCTTAGAGTTAAGCTCCCCCTAGATGTGAGATCCCCTTTTAGAGGGGTGAACTAACCTTGGGTTTTGTCGATGATGACTTTATGTAGGTGTTGAAGATGTGGATGCTCAATGTTGATGTAGATCATTTGGAGCAATCCTTTGGAGTGAGTTGCACTTTCATCATACCTACATGGGTTAGTCCCATAAGGAACAAACAAGAGTATCCATAGACATAGAGTGATGCACACACAAGATGATGTCCATGAAATCACTAGGTTACCTTGTCCCTTGCCTTACCAACATGAGGGTTTGTGACTCCTTGAACTAGTGCAAGATGTGGAAGTTGATTGCACTTGTCCTTGCCATAATGATATGACTGAAGAATGTTGGCGGAGTCACCCTCAAGAACTCTCTAGTTCTTCTTCTTCGGGATCCACATCATCTTGATGGGAATCCTTGGAGTTGTAGTCGTACTAGATGAAGTAGAACTTGACGTAGTCTTGGGAACCCACTTGACCGAGCCTTAGGTGCTTCTTCAAATGCATCAATCTCCTCTTGAAGCTTGTCCTTGCCTTTGTTCTTGCGGTCTTATGGTGGAAGATCATCTTGCGCTTGTGTTCCCTTGAAGGAAGTAGGATTATACTTCCCTTGTTGAGGAACAAACTTCGTCTTGGGGTATCGATCTTCGTCCCACTCAACTCCATTGGCATTAAACTTTCGTTCAAAACCAACACCTTGATTCTTCCAGTGCCTTCCTTGCTTGCGTACAATTTCCTCGAATTGCTTACTCCCGGCAAGGCTCTTGTAAACGCCTTTCTCTATAATTCCCTTCAATAAGCTATTTTCTTGCTCAAGTGTAACTTGGCTAAGAGAATCATTAGTGGAATCAAGAGAACTACTAGAAGCAACAATATTGGATTTGGCATTATTATTGTTACTACTAGAGGAAGGATCTTTCTTGTACTTGTTACTAGACTTGACTTGAGGCATGTAAGTAGATAAGAGTAAATGCTTGGCAATGTAAGAAGAACTTTTCTTACGGAGATCATCATTGATTGCTTTTAAGAACTCATGCTCTTGCTCAAGATTGAGCTTTTCAAAGCGTAACTTCTGATGAGCCCTTAAAAGTTCTTGATGATCTTTGAAGATAGTTTCATGAGCTAACTTAAGAGTGTTTAGTTCTTTAGTTAGAAGCTCAATCTTCTCCTTATCATTGTCATTCGTTTTATCTTGATTAGCATGATTAATTGACGTTTCATCATAGTATTCATCACTAGAGTTGTCAACAAGTAAATCATCATCAACTAGCAAGTCATTTCATCACTATTGAAATCAACATACTCGGGATGTGTTACCTTTGGACCTTTGGCCATGAAGCATCTTCCAATTCCTTCATTTGGTGAGTCAAATATGTCATAGGAGTTGGTTGACACAAGTGCTAGACCGGCAACACCTTCATCTTGAGTATATTCGGAGTCGGAGTGATAGCTTCTCTCGGAGTGATTGTCGGAGTCGGAGCCGGATACCCATTCACCAACATGAGCTTGATGTCTTCGTCTTGTGTAGCTCCTTGATGACTTGTCCTTCCTTTCCGAATCCTTGATTCTCCGTGAGGGTCTTCGTTCATAATGATCATCTCTACTCCTCCTCTCTCTTGGTGGTGATTCTTCTCTTTTGCTTCTTCTTTTTGGAGAATCTTCTCTTCTTTTGTAGGGTGTCGTACACTCATTGGAATAGTGTCCGGGTCTCCCACAATTGTAGCAATTTCGCTCTCGACTAGAAGATCTTTTGTCATTGTAGGACCTTGACTTAGAGCTTCTTTCTTTGCTTCTACTCTTGTAGAACTTGTTGAAGTTCTTCACCATTAAGCTCAATTCTTCATTGAAGGTTTGTTTCTCACTTGATGATGTGGGGGCTTCACATGAGGCTTTGTAAGCACCACTTGACTTGATGTGAAGTTCCTCCTTATCCTGGAGGGACATCTCATCAGCAACAATTCTTCCAATGACTTCTGTTGGCTTGAGATCTTTGTAATTTGGCATCATTTGGATCAATGTGCACACGGTATCATACTTTCCATCCAATGCTCTTAGGATCTTCTTGATGATGAATCATCGGTCATCTCTTCACTCCCTAAGCCGCAATCTCATTTGTGATAAGAGCAAGCCTAGAGTACATTTCAGCGACACCTTCACCATCCTTCATTTTGAACTTGTCAAGCTGACTTTGGAGCACATCCAACTTGGATTCCTTGACGGAGTCGGTACCTTCATGCATATCAATCAAAGTATCCCAAATTTCCTTTGCATTCTCAAGACGGCTGATTTTGTTGAATTCTTTGGGGCACAGTCCGTTGAAGAGGATATCACAAGCTTGAGCATTGTATTGCAACATCTTCAATTCATTCGCGCTAGCTTCATGGTTTGGTTCTCTCCCATCAAAGAATTCACCTTGCAAGCCAATACACACAATAGCCCAAACGGCGGGGTTATGTCCAAGAATATGCATTTTCATCTTATGCTTCCAACTAGCAAAATTAGTACCATCAAAGTAAGGACCTCTACGGTGATAATTTCCCTCGCTAGACGCTAAACTCTCCTAGGTTGTGAAACCAAGGCTATGACCACCAAAAGCTATGGAAATCAAAGCAAATGGAGACCAAAGCTCTAATACCACTTGTAGGACCTTGAAGTATGTCTAGAGGGGGGGGTGATTAGACTACTTGACCAATTAAAAACTTAACCTTTTCCCAATTTTAGAGTTTTGGCAGATTTTAGCAATCTTAGAACAAGTCAAGCAATCATCACACAATTCAAGCAAGCATGCAAAGAGTATATGAGCAGAGGAAATTAAAGCAGGCAATCTTGCAAGAAAGTAAAGGGAAGGGTTTGGAGGATTCAAACGCAATTGGAGACATGGATGTTTTTGTCGTGGTTCCGATAGGTGGTGCTATTGTACATCCACGTTGATGGAGACTTCAACCCACGAAGGGTAACGGTTGCGCGAGTCCACGGAGGGCTCCATCCACGAAGGGTCCACGAAGAAGCAACCTTGTCTATCCCACCATGGCCGTCGCCCACGAAGGACTTGCCTCACCAGCGGTAGATCTTCACGACGTAGGCAATCTCCTTGCCCTTACAAACTCCTTGGTTCAACTCCACAATCTTGTCGGAGGCTCCCAAGTGACACCTAGCCAATCTAGGAGACACCACTCTCCAAGAAGTAACAAATGGTGCGTTGATGATGAACTCCTTGCTCTTGTGCTTCAAATGATAGTCTCCCCAACGCTCAACTCTCTCTCATAGGATTTGGATCTGGTGGAAATAAGATTTGAGTGGAAAGCAATTTGGGGAAGGCTAGAGATCAAGATTCATATGGTAGGAATGGAATATCTTGGCCTCAACACATGAGTAGGTGGTTCTCTCTCAGAAATGGTAAGTTGGAAGTGTAGGTTTGTTCTGATGGCTCTCTCCACGAATGAAGAGGAGGTGGAGGGGTATATATAGCCTCCACACAAAATCTAACCGTTACACACAATTTACCAAACTCGGTGGGACCGATTCAACAGACTCGGTCGGACCGATTTAGTAAACCTAGTGACCGTTAGGATTTTCGGTGGGACCGACATGCAACTCGGTAGGACCGATATGAATAGGGTTAGGGCATAACGTAATCTCGCTGAGACCGATTACACAAACTCGGTGAGACCGATTTTGGTAATAAGCTTTCCGGAGGGTTGGTCAGGTAAACTCGGTGGGACCGATTCGCTCATTTCGGTGAGACCGAAATGTTACGAAAAGGAAACAGGGAGTTTACATTGCAATCTCAATGGGACCGATCGCTCACTTGGGTTAGACCGAAACGTTACGAAGGGAAACAAAGAGATTACAATCCCATCTCGGTGAGACCGAGATCCCTATCGGTAAGACCGATTTGCTTAGGGTTTGTGGCAGTGGCTATGACATTTGAACTCGGTGGCGCTGGATAGAAAGAATCGGTGGGACCGATTTTGACTTTGGGTTTAGGTCATATGTGGATGTGAGAAAGTAGTTGAGGGTATTTGGAGCATATCACTAAGCACATGAAGCAAGAGGCTCACTAAGCAACACCTCATCCCTCCTTGATAGTATTGGCTTTTCCTATAGACTCAATGTGATCTTGGATCACTAAAATATAAAATGAAGAGTCTTGAGCTTTTGAGCTTGAGCCAATTCTTTGTCCTTAATATTTTGAGGGATCCACTTTCATCATCCATGCCATGCCATTCATTGAGCTTTCCCGAAATAATAGTCTTGGAATAGCATTAGCTCAATGAGCTATATGTTGTTATGAATTACCAAAACCACCTAGGGATAGTTGCACTTTCAATCGGCCAGGGCCCAAACGCTTCTCGAGGAAGTGCCCTCCAGTAGTGAATGACGCCAGGAATCGCGGACACCACACAGTCTGCAATGAGGGGAATCAGCCATATGACGATGAGCTCGGACATCATTTGTTGGAAGTGAATGTTTTGACAGTCTCCATAAGAACATCCTTACTTTGCCTGGAACTGTTGTTTTCCACAAGGTTTTCCAAGCCCCCTCCTCAGCCCTGGAATTGGACGGACCTAGAACTTCCTCAAGCCATGCTTCTCTTCGGTTCCTGGTAGAAACGAGCATGTTATATGCTGATCTCACAGTGAAGGATCCATGCTTTTCATAATGCCATGCCCAAAAGTCGTCGATATTACGCGTGCACAAGGGAATCCCTAGTATGACATGACCATCCATAGGCATAAAAGTTGCCTGAATAAGTTGTCTATTCCAGGAAGCAGTCACACTGGTTATGAGATCGGAGACCAAAGTAAGTGGATTGTGTGAAATACATCCATAGGGCCGCATCATTTCCTCCCTTGGTAACCAGTTTTGCATCCAAATATTTGTGTCTGCTCCATTCCCGATCCTTTTGATCAAGCCTTGCTTCAATATGTCTCTTCACTCGATGATAGCGCGCCAAACCTAGACCGGTGGCCTCCCAACTCCGCTTCTAGGATCTCAGAATTAGGGAAGTTGACGCTTTTCAGAACTCGTGAACTTAAAGCTTCTGGAAATTGCAGCAGCCACCAAGCCTGTCGTGCCAACATGGATAGATTGAACAGCTCAAAGTCTTTGAATTCGAGACCTCCCTTGCCCTTGGGTTGAGTCATAGTTTTCCACGAAACCCAGTGTGGTTTTCTCTTCCCGTCTTTGGTCCCCCACCAGAACTTGCGAATGAGCATGTTTAGATGTTCACACAGCCCTCTAGGAAGCTTGAAACATGACAAGGAGAATACTGGGACTGCATGGGCAACAGCTTTGACAAGTACCTCCTTGCCCGCCAAAGACATGGTGCATTCTATCCAGCCCTGAACCTTACTCCAAAGGCGATCCTTGAGGTACTTAAAAGCCCCATTCTTCGAACTTCCTATATCTGAGGGCATTCCCAAGTACTTTTCATTTAGTATTTCGTTGGGAACGTTGAGCGTTTCCTTGATTTCTTGCCTTACCAAGCCTGGTACTCCCTTGCTGAAATAAATTGAAGATTTAGAATAGTTGATACGCTGCCCCATTGCTTGACAGTATGTGTCCAGTACATGGTACACCTCATTTGCCCCCACACCATTGGCCTTGAAGAATAGCAGGCTGTCATCAGCAAATAGGAGATGACTTACCAGTGGCGCCGTAGGAGCTACCTTTAGACCATGAAGATTGGATGACTCACTTTTTGACTTTAACAGGCACGAAAGGCCCTCTGCTGCCAGCAAGAACAAATATGGAGATATAGGGTCCCCTTGTCGGATACCTCTTGACGGAATAAACTGTTTGAGCTTCTTCCCATTGAATAACATAGAAAACTTAACTGCGGTGACCATGCTCATAACAATATCAACCCAGCGCTCAGAAAAGCCTAGCTTTAACATTATTGCCTTTAAATAAGGCCACTCCACTCTATCATAGGCTTTCATCATATCAAGCTTGTGTGCACACGACTGATTTTTCTTGGCTTTGTTTCTCTTCATAAAATGCAAGCACTCATACGCTGTGATTATGTTGGCCGTGATCAACCTGCCAGGGACAAACGCTGATTGCTCCTTTGAGACTATATCAGGTAATACTACCTTCAGTGTGTTAGATATCACCTTTAAGGCAATCTTGTACAAAACATTACACAAGCTGATTGGGCGGAACTGAGAAAGTAGAGTTGGATTTTTTACCTTTGGTATAAGAACCAAAATAGTATCATTTATGCTTTTTACCGACTTCGTGCCCTCCACTATCCTCAGAACCGCCTTGGTGACTTCATCACCTCAAGTGTCGCAATGGTGCTTGAAAAAATGTGTTGGGTATCCGTCTGGGCCCGGAGCTTTTATTGGGTACATCTGGAAAAGAGTTGTCTTTACTTCCTGGTGTGTATATGGGGCATTTAACATGTCATTCATGGCCGGTGTAACTTTGGTTGGAACTGTATCAAGCACTTGTTCCATATTATGTACTCCTTTCGATGTGTAGAGATTTTGATAAAAGGTGGTTGTCATGTTCTCCATCTCTATCACATTATCTGTTACATTGCCATCCGGTCTGTGAAGCGACTTAATTTGGTTCTTCCTCCTTCTTCTACTTGCCCTGAGATGGAAAAAGTAAGTGTTTTTGTCGCCATGCATCAGCCACTCCAGTCGGACGCGTTGTCTCCAGAGGATCTCTTCCCTATGGTAAAGCCTAGTTAGTCTTTCAACTAATTTAATTTCTACTCCCTCTGTACCGAAATACATGTCGCTGGAGTAGCTAAACTTCAGCTACTCCAACGACATGTATTTCGGTACAGAGGGAGTACATGACTTGGCCCGAATCTGTTTGGGATCCCGCGTAACTCCTGTAATTCAGACTTGAGCCTTTGAATTTTTCGCGTCGCACATTCCCGAAGTGGGTGCGGTCCCACTGACTCAAATCATTAGACAATTAATGCAGTTTGTCGCTTATGCCCTGAACGGAATCTGCATCATTGTTCGCCCATGCATTCTGAACCATCGGCAGCAGCTATGGGTCTCTCTCCCATGCTAACTCATATTTAAATGAGCGCGGGGCCCGCCTGCATGTATCCTCATGCATGTATTTCACATAGAGAGGAGCGTGATCGCTTGATGCCGTTGTGCCGTGCTCGAGCCTGGCTGATGGAAAAGCTATAGGCCCTGTTTGGTTCAGCTTTTATCGACGGATTCCGCTGCCGCGCAGCAGAATCTGAACCAAAGGGACAACCCAGCAGAATCCGATTCTAGAAATCCGCTGCCAAAATCTGAACCAAAAGCGGAAGCAGCCCAGGACGTGCTTTCCAAAATCTGATTCCGCTACGGGCCAAAATCTGAAAAAGTTGTATCAGCTGGTTTGCCAAATGACCTACATCTTTTTCACATTAGATTTTCCACAGCTGTTTTTCCATAGCAGATTTTTCACAGCTGCTTTTAGAAATCCACAGCCGAACCAAACAGGGCCATAGACCAAGCCAGATTAGCTACTCCTCTATCCAGCCTTACCCTTGTATATGTTCCACCTGCCACTTTTTTCTCAAACGTTCAGTCAGAACCAGTGTACCCTATATCAGATAGTCCGCAAGTATCAAGGGCGTCTCTGAATGCATCCATCTGTGCCTGGCTTCTGTTCATAATTCCGTCATGTTCGTGAGCATGCAACACCTCATTAAAATCACCCAAGACTAGCCAGGGTATATCGTTGGTACCTACGATTCCCCTAAGCATGTCCCACGTCTTGTATCTTTCACTAACCTGTGCTTCCCCATAGACAAAGGTTACTCTTGTTTTCACATCTACAAGGTCATCAACAAGTGCATCAATATGGTACTTCGAATAGCCAACAATCTCAAGTTTTATTTCTTCATTCCAAAAGATTCCTAGACCACCACTTCTTCCCGAACTACTAACAACAAAACTTTTGAACCCTAAAGAACCAACCATATTCTCAACTCTTGAACCCTCTAACTGAGTCTCAAGGATACATAGTACAGAGGGGGCATATTGCTTCGTCAGGTCACGCAGCTCTCGAACCGCTGTGGGTTTGCCAGCACCACGGTAGTTCCAACATAGGAGACTCATTGCGCATGGCGCGACCCCCCTTGGAGGCCCGCCAAACGCGCATCAGTGTTTTTGGATAGAGTTGTATTCTTTCCATTGGTTTTCTCGCCTGTCATCGTGTTGGTCTTGTTCCTCTTCGGTTCCTGCTTTGATGAAGGGCTAGGTGGGATTTTAGTGGTTGGCAACGGATTAGCATTGGAGTCAACAGCAGGCGCTGGTAGCAACATCAACGCTTTTTGGCCTTCTGCTGCTGCCCCCCTCTTCCTGTTTTTGTCCCCCTCCTCCATGGCCACTTCCGCGTCAGGTGTTGCCATTGGTGAAGACATGCTATGATCAGCTCCACGGCTGCGGCCTCTACCTGCACGGCCTCCATGGCCTCCTCCATGACCACCTCGTGCTCCGCTGCCCTCGGTTGAGCCTTATCCTTCTCCTGGACCACTCCCCGGTCCTTTAAACCATGAAGCTTTCAGGTCTTTAAAAACCAATGCCTTTGGATGATGGACACCGTCGCCGCACTCTTTGAAAAGATGACCAATGTATCCGCAGACGACACACCAATCAGGGAGCCGTTCGTACTTTACTCTAAAAATCTCCCTGTGTATTGCATCCTTCTTCTTCACCACCAGAGAAACGGCGTTCTTCAGGGGCTTGGTGACGTCTATCTTCACACGAACCCGTGCAAAGTTGCCTTCAAAGTCTTGAGATCTTGGCTCGGCATAGATGAACTCTCCCACCGCCGCAGACAACGCTTTGATCTTTGAGAAAAAAACATGTGGGAAGTCATGGATCTGTATCCACATATCGATCTTATTGAGCTCAATAGTCGACGGTTTCGTATAGCCACCGTATGACGCCAGCACTACTGCTTTTCCCTTGAAACTCCATGGTCCTTCCTCCATCACGCGTTCCCAATCGCCCAAGCATCCAAATTGCATCGTGTAAAGATTATCTTCAAGTGGCATGATCTTCACTTCCTTTGCCAAGTCGCAGACTACCCTCATATTCCTTAAAACCAGTACTGACTATAGGTCTTCTCGGTGTGAACCCTAGCTATGGCCATCCATCGGGTCGCCTCCACCGGCAGTTCATCATCCTCGATTACCACATCCTGGAGACCATCTTCCTTCAAGCCCAGCTCATCCATCATTGCTTCCAAATCCGTCATGTCGCTCCCTGATCCCGAAACAACGTCTTCCATATTCCCTTGCCCGGGGGTTTTGTTCCGCGGGCGGTATGATCCCTAGAGATCCTTCCCCCACCGATGATGGGACCCCGGGGGCTACAATCAACGTCGATGTGGAGGGTAGGAGAGGGGAGCTGAAGTCTCTACGGTGGCGCGCGAGATCGCCACCGCCGAGAGGAAGGAAATCCTAACAGGAGGGGAAAGGTTAATTAACGAATGCGGGTTTGATGAATCGACGGGAGAGAAACCCTATAGAAACACAAGTAGGCCTACGACGACATAAGACCCAACTAGAGGCCTAGGCCAATGATTGCAAAGGACCAGATAAACACCAACAACGGGAGGTGGCGGCCCAGGTCGAGTGGAAACTAACACTAGGCAGGAAGATTACCCTCAGTCAAATCAGTATCAGTCCGTCAGACACCAAATATACATAAAAAATGTCCATCATGTAATAAAAATGTTAATCTTATATTTAAAAAAAATCTTGCATTTAAAAATATTAATCTTGTATTTGGAAAATGTTGATCAAGCATTTGAAAAATGTTTAAAATGGTGACCATGTATTCCAAAAATATTGAAGTTTTATTTGTAAAATGTTAAACATGTATTAACAAATGTTCTTGACGTATAACAAAACTGTAGAGTGAAAACCAAAAAACAGAAAGAAAAATGGAAAAGAAACCGAAGAAAAAGAAATACGAGAAGCTAGTAAACAGAAAAAAAATGCAAAAAAATAAGTAAAACCAAGAAAAAAAGCTAGTGAAAATACACCTTTGCTTCAAGTTGTTCGTGCCTTATATATCTAACATGAACTTGGCCATGGCGTACCAGCTAGCAGCCTTACGAAGGAACAAGGAGGTCCAGGAGTGGAATTCTCGCTGTGTTCCCCTTTTGTGGTCGATTTTCTTTAAAGATTTGCTAAGGGCATGTATAATGGTTCTATCTTAAGAGTGCCACATAGGATAAATGCTGAGGTGAAGGGGTCGGCCCAGCTGCTTGCACGAGGAGCTATGTCCTTCAGCGAAAGCAACTTCCTTCTCGTTGAAGGTGAGGTTCAACGAAATCACTAATTGAGGAGTACTTCTTGCGGAGATCACTCCAACTCTCTCAGGTTGCGACAAGTGGCGTGCTGCATGTGCGCCACTGTCACAACCTGGAAGTTTTCCTTTTTTTCGTAGATCCGTTTATTCAAAATGTTTTATCTCTTAAACCGTGCGTCCTAATCTCGAACCGCTTTCGCCATTGGATTCCTCGCGCCGAGATCTTCAAAACTAGATCCCATGTTGATAGATTTTGACAAACTTTTTTTCACGAAAAAACCGGACGAAAAACCCGAACCGGGAACACGGGTTTTTTCCCTTTCCGAAAGAGGCACGCCCATGCCTCTGACGAAATCACAACAGTGCCTCTCGCGGAAGCAAAACCGTGCCTCTCGCAAAAAAACAGAAAACGCGTTTTTTCCTTTTTCGAAAGAGGCATGCCCGTGCCTCTCGCGAAAGCACAACTGTGCCTCTGGCGAAAGCAAAACCGTGCCTCTCACGACAGAAAAAAAAATAGAAAACGCGTTTTTTCCTTCCCGAAAGAGGCACGCTTGTGCCTCTCGTGAAAGCACAACCGTGCCTCTCGCGGAAGCAAAACTGTGCCTCTCACGAAAGAAAGAAAAACAAAAAACGCGTTTTTTTCTTTGCGAAAGAGACACGCACGTGCCTCTCGCGAAAGCACAACCGTGCCTCTCGCGGAAGCAAAACCGTGCCTCTCGCAAAAGAAAAAAATAGAAAACACGTTTCTTTTTGTTTCCAAGAGGCATGGCCGTGCCTCTCGCGAAAACAAAATTGTGACTCTCGCGAAAAAAATGCATTTTTTGCGCAAAAAATTTTTTTTCAAAAAAAATGGTGGAAAAGCTAGGGAAGACCGGTAGAAAACTAAAACGTCAAAAAACAAAAAAAACTGTTTAAAAAGCCAAAAACGCGTTGGTAAAAATAAAAAAAAAGGAGGAAGCGCCCAGAGCGCGACACATGGTGAATGGCTGTGAGCACACCAAGTGGCGCTGATCGTTGCGAGGCTCCCGAAGGAGCGCTCGTTAGTTAGTTGCTCCCGAGATTCAATGAGTACTCCTCCGGGAGTCCCTGCAAGGGTCATTTGGTTGGGCCTGGAGCGCGCCACTTGACGCACTCTTAGTCGTGGTCACGTGTCATGCTCTATGCGCTTCATTTGAATTTTGTTTTTTGTTTTTTACGTGTTTTCAGCTTTTAGATGATTTTTTCAGGATTTTTTGGCTTCTCGGCTTTTCTTAGGTTTTGGCAACAAAAACCTAAAAAAAAGAAGCAAAAAAGTGAATTTTTTTCCTTCCGCGGGAGGCACAAATTTACTTCTCGTCGAGGCACGGATTTATTTTTGCGAGAGGGAAGGTCGCTCTTGGAAAAGGGGAAAAAATATATTTTTTGTTTATTCCGCGAGAGGCATGGATTTACTTCTCGTAGTGGCATGGATTTGCTTCCGCCAGAAGCAAAAAATGTGTTTTTTCCTTCCACCAGAGGCACATATTTTACTTCTCGTGGAGGCACGGATTTGCTTACGTGAGAGGCATCGCCGTGCCCTGCGTAAGAAAAAAACGTGTTTTTCTTTCGCGAGAGGCACGGATTTACTTCTCGTGGACGCACGGATTTGCTTCTGCAAGAGGCACTGTCGTGCCTTCCTATAACGGGAAACATGCTTCTAGTTCGGGTTTTTTCATCCGGTTTTTCCGTGAGAATTTTTTTTGTCGGAGCGTATTAACATGAATCTAGTTTTAAAGATCTCCACGCGAGAAATCCAGTGGTGAAAACGGTTCGAGATTTGGACGCACGATTTGAGTGATAAAACATTCTGAATAAACGAATCTACGAAAAAAAAACTTTCACCATAACTGGTGCATATACAGTTTGGCACATGTCGCAACATGGGAAAATGAGAGTGATCTTACAAGAGCTCTCCTTAATTACTTAATTAGTGATTTCGCGAGATATAGCTCCCGCCGCCAGTTACAGGGAAAGCTTCAACTGTTGCACACCCCGGCCTATTCTATAGGTTTTAGTGGGCTGACCCACATACGAACGGTCGTTTTGTGAGACATTCCCCAACCAGTTTGGGGAAGTTTTCAGAAGAGTCTCAACTGGTTATGGGAAGCATCTACTCCCTCCATTCGGAATTACTTGTCGCGAAAATGGATGTATCTAGATGTATTTTAGTTCTAGATACATCCATTTTCGAGACAAGTAATTCTGAACGGAGGGAGTAGAAGATTTTGGCTGGTTTTTCCTTGTTTGGGTCTTTTCGGAACCGATTTTGTTTGGGTTTTTATTTTTATTTTTTTTATCTTTTTGCTTTTTTTCTTGTTCCATTTTATAAAATACATGAAAATTTTAAATTTTAAAACTTTATTCAAACAGGAAACTTTTTCAAATTTGTAAACTTATTTTTGGAAAACAAGAATTTTTCCAATTTGTGAACTTTTTTCTCGAAATCGATGATTTTTTGAAAATCTGGTGACCTTTTTTTTCAAAATTATATAAAAAAATCAAATTTATGATCTTTAATTTCAGATCCGTGATTTTGTTTTCAAATTCTTTGAACTTTGAATTCATGATTTTTTTTCAAAATTGATAATTATTTTTTGTATCCATCATTTTTTACTTCAAAATCGATGAACTTTTTTCAAATCCGTAAACTTTCTTTCGAATTCATGAACTTTTTTCAAATTGATTAAATGTTTTCAAACTCATGAACTCTTTTGAATTTTGTGTTTTTTAATTCATAAATTGTTTTCAAATTCATGAACTTTTTAAATATTTTATAGGGTCAAATGGTCAACCAGTCAACCAGCCAAGCGAGTAAATAGCATGCTTTGAAAAAGGTTCCGTTCTATCGATCAGTTTCTTCCATGCAAAAAAAATAGATCGATCAGTTTTTTTAGACAAATCAGTTTGTTTTAGATAGTTTGACTTCGATCGATCAGTTGAATTCGTTCAGACAAGTACCTAGCGGGCTGGCCCACTAACTGACCCAATAAGGAAAACACGAAAAAAAACTAAACCTGATTGATAATATGCGATCACTAAGATTCGAACCCAAAACCTCAAGACTCACAAGCTAACATAATAACCATCATACCATCCTAGCCCTCTTGTATACAGATAGAAACCCATCCTAGGTAAGTTTTCTTTAGTAAAACGTTAACGCATAACCAATATAAATATTTTGGAAAAGAAAAAAATTGAAAAAAAGATCATTGTATTTAAAAAAGTTAATAAAATTTTAAAAGTCCATCGTCTTTTTGTAAAAATTATCAATTTTACAAAAGAGTTCATCAATTTTAAAAAAAGGTTCATCGACAAAAGATTTCATAGATTTTGAAAAGAGTTCATCGATTTTTGAAAAAAAATCATCAATTTGAAAGAAAATGTTCATTCAAATTAGCAAAAGGAAAAAATAAAAATAGAAAACAAACAAAACCATTCCAAATAAAAATAAAAAATAAAAAATAAAAAACATAAAAAAAGTTCCGAATAAAAAAGAAAATAAAGAGGAAAAAGAAAATGAAAAAATGGAAAAACGAAAAGATCGTAAGAGGAGGCTACATCGAAAAAATTATGTAATGGGCCGGCCCAATTTCCCCATATTTATTCTTGATAGTAGCGGAGGGCCTTTCGTGCCTTTTAAAATCTATCGATGAGTCATCCAACTTGAATGGGATACAGGTAGCTAACACGGCTCCGTCTGTAAACCATTTACTTTTTGAGATGACACCGCTTTGTTCTTCAAGGCTAACTCTAATCGGGCCAATGAGGTCAACCAGGTGTTGAACACTTATTGTCAAGCATCGGGACAACGGATAAACAATGAGAAATCGTCAATATTTTTTAGTAAGGGTTGTCCTGACAGTGTGAGACAGGAAATAAAAACCTTGCTGCATGTTCCAAATGAGGCTCTGACTGCTAAGTATCTGGGCATGCCAACAGAAGTAGGGGCTTCAAAGAATGGGGCCTTCAAATATTTGAAGGATTATCTATGGAGCAAAATTCAGGGATGGATTGAGAAAACTTTATCAGCGGCAGGTAAAGAAGTGTTAGTCAAATCTGTTGCCCAAGCAATACCAGTTTACTCCATGTCTTGTTTCAAGTTGCCTAGAGGATTGTGTGAGCATTTGAACATGTTAATCCGTAAGTTTTGGTGGGGCAGCAAGGATGGCCACCGAAAGCCAAATTGGGTGTCGTGGGAGTCAATGACCCAGCCAAAAAGTATGGGCGGTTTGGGCTTCAAAGATTTTGAGTTATTTAACCTCGCACTACTAGCAAAGCAGGCTTGGAGGATTCTTCAATCTCCAAATTCTCTGAGTGCAAGAATTCTCAAGAGTGTCTATTTTCCAAATAATTGTATTCTTGATGCAGAACTGGGGAGCCAGCCGAGCCAGATTTGGCGAGCGATCATTGAGGGACGGGATTTGTTGAAACAAGGCCTAATAAGGCGAATAGGCAATGGAGAGAACACCAATATCTGGTCGGACAATTGGATCCCGAGGAAGGAAATGTTGAGACCATATGGAAGTTGCCAGAACAATCCGCCGCCTCTAGTATCAGACCTTATTGATCATACAGTGGCAGTTTGGGACATGCAAAGATTACAGGAGGTTTGCCTACCAATTGACATCCCAGCTATACTAAGCATACCACTCTGTACTTCAAATATACATGATACATGGGCTTGGTTCTTCGAGAAAAACGGCAGTTTCTCAGTACGATCAGCGTATAGAATGTTGCAGGACAAGAAATACAGAAGAGAAGCTTGGATAGATGGCACTGCAGGTTCCTCGAGCAGCGACCGTGATGCGGAATCTTGGAAAATGCTTTGGAAAACATCTGTCCCGGGGAAGATTCGTATGTTTTTATGGAGACTGGCCAAACACTCTTTGCCTACAGAAGATGTCCGGGCCCATAGGAATATGGCGACGTCTAGTACGTGTGGTTTGTGCGGTGCAGAGGACTCATGGAGGCATTCTTTGCTTGAGTGTTCAATGTCTAGATGTATATGGGCCATGGTGGACCGAGAACTGGCAGAACACTTATGCGAAACCACGGAGCCTAGTGCGAAACAATGGCTGTTTTCGATGATCGACACGCTATCTCATGCAGCGTTTGTTCGTCTAGCAGTCACCTTATGGGCTACTTGGTGGGCTCGTCGCAAGGCAATCCATGAGGAAGTTTACCAGAGTCCCGCTTCAACAAATCAGTTTATTGCCAGGTATTTGGCTGATCTGGAGCTCCTGCCGAAGAAACTGGTGAGCTCTACCCGCCAGCCCGGGGGAAGAACTTTCCGTCCAAAGGCTCCACCAGCGGGTTTCTCAAAGATTCATGTCGATGCGGCAGTCTCAAAACTTCATAACCAGGGAGCAGCAGCTGCTGTGTGCAGGGACAGTTCAGAAAATTATGTTGGAAGCTCGGCGCTAGTTATACATGGAATAACAGATCCAACAGTTTTGGAAACAATTGCATGTCGAGAAGGTTTGGCGTTGGCACAAGATCTCATGCTACAAAACCTTGTGCTAGCTTCTGACTCCAAACAGGTAATGGACGACATCAAGAAATCAAGCCAAGGGGCTCAGGGGGCTATAATTACTGAGATTAGACAACGTTTATTACTTTTTAATTGTAATATAACTTTCGAAGGTAGATCCACGAATAAGGATGCCGATAGGTTAGCCAAGTTTGCTCATTCCTTAGATCAGGGGCGTCATGTCTGGTTTGGCGCACCCCATGATCCGTTTTGTATACCACACCATGTGGACTTTGAGTAATAAAACTTGGTTTAACCCCTCAAAAAAAAAAGGTGTACAGAAACAGTAATAACCATCGGCTGAGTTCTCGAACTTAGATGATGCCCTTAAATGGTATAACGAACACCAGACTAAAATGTTTACTTCGGACGAAAGTCTCATTCAGTTTGATGCGCAAGCTAGTGATCCATTTTTTCATAGCAAAGATCCTTTCTTAGGATGGAGTAAGTAATTATCATCAGGTTCCAGTGACCCAAGATGTGAGTGTGAGTGCATATCAAATTATGAGTTATCTCTTGCTTAACTTTTTTCTTGAGAGTACGCAATCATGTACCTTAGCTTTATAGAAGGCGGAAATATGTACAAGAAGTTGATGAATACAGCAAGACCCTGGTACCACACTCGTGGTCATGAAACAGCCCTCAGAACTCCACTCCTAAAACTATACTCTACTACTCACAGAAGATGTTTACTCCGTGTCCTCCGGCCCTAACCCAAGCACGTAGATCGTCAAAGATCCGACAGGTGAAGTTGATGACTGTCAAGATCTCCCTCGTCGGACCGAACACTAATCCGTTGATGGCTCGGGATGCTCCGGGGGAAACCCTAGATCTAGGTCTCCCGGATCGAACGATGATGGCACTGTCAGTATCGCTCTTCCTCCTGGGGGCATCGTTTTTGAGCAAGTGATGGCTGGAGGGGACAAGAGGAGGAGCAGTGTTACATTTACCGCAAGGCCAATGGCGGATCACAGCGGTAAGGCGCTGCGGAGTTTCGGCGACGAGCGCGTGTGGATGGATACGTGCAGGATGGTTGCGTTGCCTAGCGCCATGGTTGCGTCTATGACAGGCCTGGCAAGGTTGGTGCATCAGTACCTGCTCTAGAGATGGATCAATGGAAGACGGTGGCGGGGGCCTCTGAGAGTGCGCCGGGCCGGTGCGTGACCAGTCCCGGCATTGTGGCTTGGCTGGGGCATCCGGTTTTAGATATTAAGCTTTGGTGTGATGTCTGTCGCGTATTCGGCTTGGACATTCGGCACCCCTTCATCAAGGGGATAGGAGTAGCGACATGTGTTGCCAAGATGGTAGCTTCAGGCTTTCTGATGTATTACTTTGTAAGGTTTTGTGAATAATTAATAAAATGGTTGCATGCATCGCTCCAATGCAGCGGCCGGGGGTATATCATCCTTTTTTGAAAAACAAATGTATATAAGCATATTTTAGAGTGTAGATTCACGCATTCTTCTTTGTATGTAGTCCATATAATAATCTTTAGAAGACTTGTATTTAGGAACGGAGAGTGTAGAACACACATCTTACATCACTGTGTCGTGGTCGTGCACACCCATACCGTATGTACGTAATCGTAAGTACAAACAAAGCTAGGTACCGACCTGTCATCCTGATCCCAGCAGGCCAGTAGTATACCTATCACTCGACATGCATACTCGTCGGCCATGTCCTGTTAGTGCATGGAGAGCTCACCAGCTAGTCCGGGCAGAAGGCAAGGTGATAGTTCGCCTCTACCACGCAAGACTAGACTTTGTCGAGGCAGTGTCGCAAGAGAATGAGACCGGACATTGAAGCCTTCCAGTACCGATATGCTGTAGTTGTCCAGGGCGGGGGGAACTCGATCAGTGTCGCTGTCGAGCGTGAACTTGATCAATGTTGCTTCCGAGCGTGAACTCGATTTGTGTCGCCGCCAACCGTATGCATAGCTCATAGCTTAACTAATATAGTTTGATCTATTGAACAAATATATTGCGATGTCGAGTAGGGGACCTATGCCCCCCCCCTAAGTATGAATTAATAGTATATTCCTATCATATGAAGAACGGTTGAATAGAAGGAACTATCATATTCGTACTTAATGTGATTGATGCTGTTAAATGTCGTGATTTATATAGAAACATCGTTAGGTAGCGTGACACTAGGAAAATATTAAAAAAACTATATTTTCCATAATATAGCTAGTAATAGGTGTAAAAATACGCACATATATGATCAAGTACACCAACAGATTTCATGAAATAAAGAAGAGATGTGGACATGTCGCATTGTACTGATTAGCACACTATATCTATTTTACAGTTTTCCACTATTTTTATTTGATGTGATTGAAGCTAATTTCTTTCAAAAATTAAAAAATTATTCAAGATTAGGAAAAGTAGATCCGGAGAAAGGATTCAGATGGGTAGGAATTCATAGGAGGATTTTAAGGAGACTAGTAATCATGTACGTACAAATGAACGTGCGAATAATGTAGTACAAAAATTCATTGTACGTGTAAAAAAACTGCCCATAATCAATTTTCAAGCTAACAATAATGTGTATAGATCATACTAAATAATAACTATATCCTATTTGAAACAGTTGCTTCACCCCGGAACTTTAACGCGGAAGACATATTTTCATTTATCATCTATTATTGGACACATCACATTTAATACACATTGCAAAAATATATTTGAAGAACAAGAAATTCAAAATTTGTGTGTCTATATATTATCCATGCTGCGTGAAATCACTGATGTCTTCACTTGATTCCATGCCACCAATAGCTACAGGAAATAGTTATATTGTCTTACGATAAGCATGTGAAATAAATGTAGTTGTACTAAGAATACAAATACCAACAATCAACTACATAGGTTTAGGATTTCTGGGGAAAACTACAAATACATTTTTCTTTTGCTGGGAGGCGGGAGCAACCTGAATCAAAGCTAAGAAGATCACAGAGACCAAAAGATAGAAGGAGTGTAAAGGGCAGGCTGTGTGTCAAAGGACCTCACTGTGAAAAAGTAAACAGATTGTATATCCTCCTTTTTAATATTAGCAACCCAAGGATCAGAGCATTTCTCAAATGCAGCTCCCATATGCTTCTCTACAAAGGACAGGTAGGAATTTGAGCCCAGCCAATATGTGAAAACAAAGGCAGGACATCAGTGAATGTTAATAAAGTTCCAAGCATCCCAGATGGCATGAGAAAAAAAAATCGTGCTGCCTCACCTCATATTCCAGTTGTGCTGCACCTTCCCATGATGTTATATCCAAAGTGTGAACAGAAAAATAGTAATCCCTTGTTATCTTGTGTTGCAAACACATAAAGGTTCAATGCATGTACAACCCGAAGCAAAAGCAATCTGTATAACATGAAAAGACATGTCCAGACAAAACTCGGCATTATGCAAATCTAAAATTGCTAACTTCACGATCACAAGATATATTAAAGCAAATGTTGAATAGCTACACGAAATTTTGGTATAATTACTACAAGCACCACGTGCACATACCAGACTAAGCCGGTGAGACAAACGAAATCAACTTACAAATTCCATACATAGAGTGTGTACTACCACCAAAGTCTAAAGCACAACCCTCAAATACGAAACCGTCTGATTTGTAACACTCAACTTTGGAAACCGGACAAAATAGCAACCCTAGGATGGTTTTTGACTGCTTTGACTGGTTTTGAAGTCAAAGTCCCAGTCAGCATTAGAAAGAAAATGAAAACTTTACAACACAGCAGCATAAGCCGGAGAGGAGAGAGGAGATGGAGGGTGGTGCTGGCCGGTGGCGCGACGACGCGGCACGGAGCCGGGCTCCCATCGGGTGGTGACGTGATCTGATTGGATTGAGGGCGGCAGCGGCCGTGGACGGGACGGGGCGGAATGGGAGAGATGTGAGAAGAGAGAGAAGATAGGTCAAGGGGTGACATGGCGGCTAGCCTAGCTTTACTGTTTTTTTAGTTGGCTTTACTGGTTTCGCTGACGTGGCTACTGATTGGATGGTCAACTCAGTCAAAACCGGGAACTTTTCGCTAAAACCAGTCGCAGGGTTGCATTTTGGCCGGTTTTGAGAGTTCAGGGTTGATTCTTAGACGGTTTTAAAGTTCGGGATTGTATATTAGACTTTGATGGTAGTTTGAGGTTGTAATGTGGACTTCTCTATATATATATTGATGGCCAAATAACATAAACGTTAGGAACCAACTTATTTTTATGTATTCAAGTTCAGATAAAAAAAACAATGATGTTCACATGCATTAAGCATGATGAAGAGACTATCAGAAATTAGAAGAAAATGTGGAATTAGCTTGCTAGTGCTCAACACTGGGAGACTATGGACTATTAGATTACGTAGTTAAACGGTTGAGATGGTTCGAATCTGCCTCCTTGGTCCTTTTATAGGGTAGTAGATAGAGGTTTAGGAGAAGAGTTTTTTCCTTGTGATTTTCTCTCCTGTTTTCTTTAGAAAGATCGAATCTATTATAAAAGTTCACTAAAAGTATAAAGCATCTCAAGCATAGTAAAACTTAAATCGAGATCTCGAGACTACCGAACAACCACTACTCTTGTCATAACGAACCGCCAACACGCCGTTGTCGCCACGCCCCTACCGGCACCGGCTTGACCTTGTCGATGACAGCTGAGAAGTCTTAATGCACGTGCCTCTAAGTAACAGTACCCTGGAGCCGCACATGCCCACCAGAGTCCATGTCCTAGATTACGCCACAAACACCTTCATAGTCGACACAAACCTCTCCTTCTGACTGAACACACATCATTGAAAAGCATGAAATAAATCAAAAAAATACAAGCACTAATGTCAAATCTATGACTTGAACTCTAGTGTTTTGAACTATGTCTATTAATTATCAGGAAAAAGATGCTAGGTTGGTTCATGACTAGCACAAAAAATGCTAGTATTGGAATACTCTTGTTGTTTTGCTAGACACCACTATCCTCTTAACCATCCAAGCATAGGTTGGTAAAGGACTGGCACAAATATTAAATAGTACTCCTGTTGTTTTGAATGATGCCTATTAATTATCAGGAAAAAAATGCCTCACAACAATCTAATCTTTATTAAATCACCATTTACCGACGTTGGTTTTCCTCTCTGGCGTGACCAGTACACACGTCGTAACGAATTTAATAATGGAATCAATGTGGGGAAGCAGCGTCAAAAACTGAAGCTTACACATCCAACGCAAGAGAAGAGAGCTACACAAGTGTATATGATCAAGCCACGTGGAAAATTTGTAAGAAAAAATAGACAAAATATATATTGGACCTCTTACACTTTCACTCGGTCGTATCACGAAGCTCTGTTCTGCTTCGTCTTGGCGATGCTGAGAAGGTCACCGAAGAGCTTGTCCTCGGGTTTCGACGGCCTCATGGGTTGCGCCATGGAGGATGAAGAGGGTGCTCCCTGATAGGTCGAGTTCATCCCCGCCATGTAGGAGCTGTCTTGCATGGAGAGACCATACATACTCTGAGAGAGGCCGTTGGTACCAGGGTACCCATACATTGCTGGCCTTCCCTGGTTGTAGTACTGTGCTGCTTGCTGCTGCACATAACCGTACTGCGTCGCCATCCGACCACCGCCGCCGTACATCTGCTGTTGTGGCATTCCTCCAAACTGCGCCCCCGGCATTGGTTGCGCATACATCATGCCTGGCTGTGCTCCTGGCATCGGCGACGGTTGCATACCAGCGAACTGCATGCCTGGCATTGGCATGGGTTGTGGTGCCAAATGTCCATACTGGTTTCCATAACCTGGCTGCATCTGCCCTCCAACAGTTTGGTTGGACTGCATTGCGTGAGGTACCATAGCTCCTGGTTGGTTGTTATACATTGGCTGCGGTTGTAGACCTGCCATGTGGTTGTTCTGCGGTTGTAGTGGCTGCACACCACCGAATTGGCTTGCTGGAGGTGGGAGAGGTTGCATACCACCCAATTGGCCATTTGGCATTTCATTGCTTGGCGCTGCCGGAGCCTCCCAAGGCGGAGGCGGAAGGGCTCCACTTTGATCATCTACAAAATTCACACAAGACTATCACATATTCTTCAAACGGATCTGGAGGAATGTAGTGTGTTCAGATATGCAGAAGTCATGCAAGCGAAACCAATTGAACTGATAATGAAGTACTTCCAACAGATATGAAAGAGACATGCAGAAAAGTAACGATCTAATTTGCATTGCATACCATAATTTACTTGCTGTGGCGGGGGTGCTGCATGGTTGGCAACTTGACCATTCCACCCGGAATTCGTGTGATTATACTGCGACGCCGGGTCGTAAGATGTTCCAGGGTTTACAGCACTTCCATTAGAATAGAGCGCCGCCTGCTGAGGAGGCTGTTGTGATTGTACAGGATGCTGGGTTGCAGTGTTGTATGGTTGTGATCCAAGAGGAGTGGGACTTGAATCGAAACCAAAGGGGTCAAGTGATTTGGCATTGCTATTAGCAGTATTGTTTTGAGAATACATGTCGACAATTGCCAGTGCATTTTGATTTGAAGTAGAGTCAGCCAATGGATCAGTGACTGGTACAAGAGCCAGCGAATTCTCTGCAGTGGATGGGGTATCATCCCAGCTAAGAAGATCAATGCCAGAATCAGGTTTTGGTGCAGCGTTTGCTGAGCCATTCGATACCGGAGGTGCTGGAAGCGCTAGTTGCTCAAAAGGAGACGGCTCACTGGTGCTGGTACAAGGGCAGATCACACACAAACAGAGGTTAATTAGAGGAGTTATATATAAAGTGCAACTCAATATATATGAATGTCAACAAAGACTCATTGAAGTACGTATTGAAATCAATCCTTAACATTATATAGAAGTAAGCATATACAAATGTGATAGAAGAAGCCTAAAACCTTTGATTTTGCTCTGTTTTGGAATCTTGGCTTGTAGGGTCATCAATATCTACTAGTGCTTGCTCTTTCTTAGAGTCTTGGTTCGCAGAATCCTCAGTATCAACTAGCGCCTGCAGAGACTTTGGCCTTTTCTCCACTCGAACAGCAATGCCTGCAGCAATTGCGTCATGTTTTGCTAGAACACGCTGCAAATCATCATTTAGTGCAAGCCCTTGCGACAAAAGTTCCTCATCCCTGTAAATAAGAAGAAAAATAGTCACGTAATATGTAGATTCAACACAACAAATACGGAGCTAAATTACATTATTTAGCTAAATAAAACAGCACAAGCTACTCGTGTCAGCTTTTAATGACAAACAATGTTTTTGAAGTATCCAGATATATTAACAGTTATCTCATAGGCCCTTGAGTGATAATAGAAAACAAGTGACAAAGCAGATCTTTCATCGTCCTCTTATCCGATGATCCAAAAAGGTGCTTAAGGAAGGAAATCTCAGTCACACAAAGCTACCTATATCTTCAAAAATGACATCCACTAACATTGGATACACCACACTAGTCGACTGTCACCGATGCAAAATTTAGGTGATCCAAAATAAGTGCACTCACGAAGCAGTATTAACTAGCTGGACCACTCTCTGCTTGTAAGTGCGGCACTGATCAACAAGCTCCACAATTACTTCCTGTCTCAGTCCCTGTGTACACAGCATTTCAAAAACATAATCAGCAAATATCAGCAATTTCAGAGAAGGTTGTAAGTGTGGAGCTTTTTCTACTATTATGTATGACATGAATACAGCAAGAACACCATGGATTTGAATTTCTAATTAAAAATGCATTTTTATGTATATCTATACCGATCTATATGAATTTACATCTTGATGCTGAGATTTGGAAAACACGGGTGTGCCCACACATAAGATAAGCCAGACATACAGCTAAGGGTTAGCGGTAAGCATACTGAATTACATGCTTTAATACCTTGCCATGTATACTTGATGGTAACATAGATAACAGGTATGTGGTATTTCAAGCGATGTGATCAAATACACATCGAACAGGTTATAGGTCATGTCTAAGATAGTAGGCCTTGAAGCCTTGGCATCTTGGACACCTCGGATTGGACATCATAAATACTGATTAGTGTTAACGAAATGTAAGCAAGTTGTACAAAAGCATATTTTAAAGTACAAATGTACAATCAATTCCATATGATTACAACAAGATTATATCTGAAACTAAAACTGGTCAGGACATACTTCCCAAAGAAAACATTTATAAATCATAAACTAACAAATCAGGATACCACGTTCAACTGTTGGTTGCAACTTTATAAAGATAAGAGGTCCATATTTTTGTGCAGATTGAATTAAACTCAGATAGAATTTTGGTACCTCTCTGTTTCCAGGGTCTAAAGCATTCAACATCTCAGCTAGTACATCCATGATACCACGAGCATTTTGAATCTCTGACATGCTGAAAACATATGCAGTATTCAGTTCAATCCATCCTTGAAAATAACATAAGGTTGCAATACAAAATGGGGTAAGACTGCACATAAGCTAAACTTAACATAGATGTGTTGTGTTCAAAGATGCCCACTGGAGACACAAAAAGAGAAGACCTGGTGTCTTATTACATTATAAAGAGGCTAAAAAGGCTATCTGGACATAAAACAGAATAGCTTTCTTCATTCTTGAATTTACCATTTCTCACAGGACTACATGAACATTCATGTCATGTCCAGTGCTTGAAACAAGTTGATAATAAGTCATGAAAAAAATTAGGCTGCTACAAGGAAAAGATTCAAAAATCATTGCACACTGTGATTCTATTAGTTCATGTCATTTATTTTTACCTCATATTACGTAACTAAGAATCTCTAGACTGTTACAAAGGGAGTAACAGAAACTAACTTTATACAACATTCCATGCTCAAGTTTACATTTGAAATCACAAACCAGAGTGGGAATCACATTACAATGGTGAGACACAATAACAAAATATACAAAAGTTATAGGGAAATGACAAGACTAAAAATAAAGGCAAAACTCTGATTATACACTTGGTTGGCATTTAAAGAGCGCATCGTAAGACAGTCCGCTAAAGGATCCACACAATTTTGGTCATTCGCTGGAGCACATTGGACCAATTAAAAAAGTACACTATTCTGACAGTTATGATAAATAGATAAACGGTAACAAGAGCCCTAATTGCCCTTGGAAGTCGACTCCACCTGACATTGACTCATTGCTCAACCTTGTATCTTCTTTCTATCCAAAGGACAAACAGGACTTCTCATAGTCACACACTCACACCCCTTCTCTTTTCTGAAGTCCAGGGCTTCTTTGATTTACAGGACTTGTAAAGGAATTTTGTGGGATTCTAACCCTTAGGAATTTTCCTACATGGGTCGCTTGCTTTGTAGGGTTACAGTATATAGGAAATTTTCCTTAGGATTCATTTGTACTAATTTTCATAGGGAAAAATTTCCATCCATTCCAACCTCATGTGAAGAATCCTATGTTTTTCCTGCGCACAATCAAATGTTCATACTAATTCTGTAGTATTGAAGATGGCATGCACTCCATTTCTGTGTTTTTCCTATACTGCATTTTAGAAATCCTGCGAATCGAAGAGGCCCTAAGTGATATTTTTATGTCTAATGTGTTCTAGCAAATAACCATGATTTCCAGTCTCCATCAGTAAATTATCAATTTTGCAGTCTGTTTCAGTAATTGCCAAACTAGTAGGTCCAGAAGCAAATTCTGCCAATTGAACAGTACCACCTCAGAGCAGAAAATAAAAACAAAAGGAAAGAAAGCACACCTCAAACTTCAGAGCAGAAAACAGAAACAAAAAGAAAGAAATCACACCTCAGAGCAGGGAAGTCATTTCCAGCAGAAGATTCAGCTTCGTCCCGTTGATCAGGACTACGCATACTTTTCGCTGCTTCAGACTGCCCATTAAACAGTGGTGCAGGTCTCTCAGACCTCTTGGGGAATTGAGCTCCAGCACGCTGTAAGGGGGAATAACAGCATAATTATTATTTGAAACAGAAAGGTACTTTTTAGAATTAAATAGCATTCCATGTATTCATCCTGAAAACCATTAAGGTTGAGATAAAATCATCAGTAGTAACATTTTAGAATAGAACAACTGGCTAAGTGATATGTTAGAGCCTAATAAATCAAATTGGGCTTGAAAGTATACCACTAATTCATGGTATGCTGCATAGAATTGTGGATATCTTGAACGTGGTCCCCCCAAAGCTTCTTGCCATGTATCTATTAGAACCAGAATCTTGTCTTTGACGCGTTGATCAGACTGCAAGGTGAAACGAATAGACCATCATACGTCAGCACTCAGCAGATTAAAAGAAAGCCATTGTAGTTTTCAGAATTATGACGAACGATAAACCTTTTTCTTCACTAGCTTGACCATCTCATGCAACAGGTCCCTCTCTGCAACATGCATGTGGAATATATCCCCACAGTTCTTGATTGCAGTTTCCAGCAGCTGGAGTAGAAGAATATCATCAGTTCATCATCAAGACAGTAACTGAATCCTGCTTACACCCACAAACCATAACGAATTGTAAACTAATGAAACATGAAACTACAAAAATAATTTGATTAAAAATCAGCTATGTCCTCATTGATTATACTCTTTTTTTACTGGGCCAGATAAGAACAAATAGTATATAAGTTAATTACATAAGATCATCTGATTTAAAGGCTGGAATAACCGTTGCACCCATTTTCAATAACATCATGATGTTCACTGCTGTTGCAAGCAGGATGGGTATGATGAAATGAACATCTACTCTTGAAGCATAGGAGAAAGATGCACACAAACACGAACTTCAGAAATGCAAACAAAAAATGCAAACAAAGCTAAGCACCAGACAGTTATGCTCAGTTCTATTGAAAAGGCACACCAGCATGATTTTCTCTCAATGACTGTATAAAACTACAATTAAAGAGCAGTCCAAACTGCAAATAAACTTACAGTTAGTGCGAGAAGCTGAACTTTTGGATTTTTGTGTGCAATTCTTTTTCTGAGAGCCTTCACGACATCTTTGGATTGCCTGTTACCACGTTGAATGACTAACAACTATCAGTATTTGACAACAAGTAAATCATCTAGTGCAGGAAATTAACAGTAACTATATGTTAAGATGCTTCTTCTGAGTTCTGAGTCAACACAACTATTTCATCTCAAATCACAATAGTTGGAATAAGAATCAAGGAAAGCAAACTATATTGATATGTTTAAAAATTGCAATAGAAACTAATTGTTGCTCAAAACCAGCACATAATAAACAGCCAAATGGGTATCGACTGGCCTCCAATGGTAATCTA
Organism: Aegilops speltoides; assembly: GCA_021437245.1. Lineage (NCBI taxonomy): Eukaryota > Viridiplantae > Streptophyta > Magnoliopsida > Poales > Poaceae > Aegilops > Aegilops speltoides. The sequence continues at coordinate 121,978,188 of CM038143.1, read as the reverse complement.
GCAGTAACAAATAGTCAACTGTGTAAAAAACAATAAGTAGTCAAACGAATTGTGCTAAGCTAAGTAAGCATACACCACCTATGCAGATAAAACAATGCATCAAGGTATTCCACTAATAAATAATCTTTGGAAGTTTGGGGGAGAGTACAAGTACAGCTAATAATTAAAGATAAGATTAGATAATTACGAGGCAACAGCAACAATGACTTTTCATTTGGTATCTTTAGAAGATATAGTCAATTGCGTCAGAATTAACTTAGGAGCTCACCTTAATGGACTCTACTTCGGCAGAACTAACAGTAAAACAGCATTAACAGTAAACAGTTACTACTGGAAAACGATGGACAGCCAGTGACCTATCCCGACATGGTGTAAGAGCACCCTGGTCATTCCCACATAATAAAACCTACAAAATCAACAGCTATGCCGAATACTTGTTCACTTTCCAATTTCTTCAGATTGTCAGAGTTTACCATGAAAAACTAGGCTAGGTGAAGGATTGTTGGGCAGCTCCACTGGTGTCAGTGTGCACTTCGGTGAAAAAGCAATTCAGCATTCAAGTAGCATTTTAACATAAATCTTTCAGAACAGAGTTAGCATCATGTATAATTCTCTTGTATATGATATAATCCAATTATTATTAGTTCAAAGTTATTTCCACATAGCATAAAAACTGTTGGCAACTAGGCGATGTTGGCATTACTTAGTTGCTTCCTTTTGTCCTGGATATTTGCAAGCTACGGTGCTCTTTTTAGCTGAACTTTGTAATGATGAACTACATCTGAGTGCAGAGACCAGAAGCAATCAAATCTTCCTTCTAAAGAAGCATAGAAGCTGCAACCGGAAGATTAAAAGGTTGTAAAGTTGTCTTCAGGATTGTAAGGAAGTTCACAACATAGTCTCTCATCTTTCATGTGACTTGTGAGAGACTAAATAGCCTGCATTCTTCATGCAGCTCTAAGCAAGTGCCTCCAGGAGCAGCAATTTTTGTTTTCATTTCTTTACTTTCTATGGTTTGCCCTAAGGTCCATGAACGAGGCACAACTTATGAAACTCTCAGGTTATCAAGTGAGTGGATTGACCGGAGCTTGCAAAAACCTGACTCCAGAGATATTTTCTCCTTAACAAAATGAGGCATCCAGTCCATACTAGAGGGGCAAATATTTGAACACGGGTATGGGTCCTGAGCGAGCTATCACTGGAGAAATTTGCACGGGGTGAAATAGCCATTTGGTTCATTTATCCAGCAAAACGAATGAATACTGACCAACGCCACAGGGGTAGATGACTACCACGCTCTTGACAACTGAGTCAATTGCAGAATGTCCTTTGGCGCTTTGCATCAGTCAACAAACAGAATTTCTCTGCACTAGCGAATCTCCATTCAACAATGAATGAGGATTAGAGAAAACACTGTTAAACCTGAAAAAAAAAACACCATTTCCCGAGAAAACAGAACGCAGATGGCTGCAACCAGATCCACCGCTCGCAAAATCGCAATTCCCAGAGCCACCCACCCGATTGTATCTCCGTATTTGACTTGGGCGCTCCAGGAAGATCCAACGTCGAGCGGTTTGTCTCGTTTCGGTCAAAACTAACCGCTCATAAAAGTCCACCGTTCCCAGAATTTGTCGGGATTGGAAGAAGCATTTCCAGCAATCACGCTGTCCCGCGACATGAAATCACGCTCCGTCCTACCCCAGATCATGACAACTCCATCCACGCCATAGCTCCCCCGCGTAATACAGTACGCCACAGCCAACTGCCCGACGTACGAAGCACGCACGGCAACGTACTCCTACTATCCCGGGCGACAGGGCAGGGATCGGCGGGGCGAGGGGGAGGGGACCGTACCCGGGGTCGCGGTTGCAGATGTCGCAGATCTCCATGTTTTTGGCCCAGTCGGGGCCGATGAGCATGTCGCTGGTGGCCCGGTCCACCATGGCGCCGGCCATGGTGCGTCGCCGCCGGTGGCAGAGGGAGCCCGCCCGACCGGACCTGGCCCCGGAGGCTGCGCCGCCTGGCCGGATGCGGATCGGAGGCGGGCTATTGGCTGCGAGCACGAGGCCACCAGATTGGCCGCGTTCCTTTCTCGGTGGGCGGCTTGGCTCGGCCTGGCTCCGTTTTTTTCCCTCTTCTTTTTTGTTCTGGTTGTTTATAGGTCGTGCGAAATTAGCTGTACAGTGTGCACTGTGTGGGTGTTCGATGCTTCGACGGCGACGAAGACGACGGTGATGATGATGTGATAATAGATGGGGGCGGTTCGGTGACGGCAGATCTGGCGGTGGCAGCGTGTGTTCTTGCGTGATCTGAGCTGTCCGACACTAGCTTTGGAGCGCGTGATTTTACTTTGTTTGGCGTAATTAATTCGTTTCTTCACGCAGGCTTCGATTTGGAACGGGACAATGGATGGACCCGCTCAAAGAAAATCAAAAGAATTTAAATGTTCTTTTAAGAAGAACTTCCGATATACTACTACGTCCGTTGAGGTAGATACAACGAACACCAAAAGTAAAAAAAAAAAACATCCAGATTCATAGACCACCTAGCAACGACTACAAACATTGAAGTGAGCCGAAGGCCGTCATCGCTCCTCCTTCATCGGTGTCGGGGCAAACTTTATTGTGGTAGACAGTAATTTAAATGTTTTTTATTTAGAGAAAGACTTCACCCATAAATATATTTTTTATATTTACAAGTGTTGTGACAGGTGAGAAGACATTAAATCACATCACAGGTCGGCATGTTCCTTTAGGTTGACCTGTCATATGTCATGATATATAAAATCGATCGAAACCGAAAAACGAATTAAAAAACTGAAATGAAACCGACTTTTTGGGGAGGGAGGGGTTCATTTTCTGATTATGGTTTCGGTTTGCAAAACAGTAAACCATATTCATTTCATTTTTTGTTTAAAATTAAAATAATCTGGTTAAACCGAACAAAACCGAAAAGGACCAGCCACACCACATTCCCACCTCCCAGGGCCAACCCAACTAAAATATTGTTGGCACTACCCTTCTTTCCATCCAACCCTAGTCACAGGAACCCCTCAAACAGTCGGCCTCACGCACACGCACTCACGCAGAGGAGAGGATCAAATGAGAGAGCACAACATTGCGGCAGCGCCCTAACTAGATCAGATTCCGGCACATCCATCAAGCCCCACTCCTTCCTGCCGAAGGTGAAACTCCGTCCTGCCGGCACCGGCGAAGCGGCAATGGAGTCCTGCAACCCTTCCCCCCGGGCCCCAATCTGCGTCACAGCCGTCGTCGGAGCCCGACGAAGACATAAGCCGCCACCGCACCGGATGGTAAGGCACTTCCTTCGATCCGGAGAGCTTCCCATTCAGTATTGCGCATTTGTTAAGCGTTGTCATAGGATCATAGTTGTTCAACAACAGTTAATTGCAGTATTGGATCTGTATAGCTGTGATGACTTACAGTATCATCTCCCCGATCTCATACTACTGAATAGTTGTTCAATACTCCATTCGTCCCATAATGTAAGAACACTAGTATAGTGTCAAAAACGTCTTACATTATGAAATGGAGGGAATAGCAATTAATTACAGTGTTGGATCTGAATAGTTGTGATGACTTGCAGTAGCCTCCCCGGTCTCATGCTACTGAATTGTTCGGTGGCAATTAATTACATTATTGGATCTGAATAGTTGTGATGACTTGAGTAGCATCTCCCTGATTTCATGTTGTTGAATAGTTGTTCAGTAGCTACTATTTTACAAACCAGACCGCCATTTGTTGAGGATCCATGATGACTTTTGGTATCAATTAACCTGGCATTTGTAAACACATACATAAATGTTTCGTATTTAGTTATCCAGTAACTTTTGAATTTTCCAATGTTGGTTCACTGCTGGTCACTAATACTGACCGGAAACTACCCAACTTATTTTTTCCTCACCTGAAACTCTCTCAACATATCTTTGATGTTACCATTGACAATGTTTTCAAGAAAAGGAACAGGAGGCCAAAGGCATGAATGCACTTCACAATTCTTCATGCGTGGAGCTGGAGTGGAAAGTTGCTTCTTTTGTTTTCATGTGTTGCGCTGGACTTTGGTTGTTCCAAAATTTCATGTGTGCCTGTACTCAGCTCATGCGCGAGAATTTCATGTGTACTTGTACTGAACTTTGGTATCTTTATGTGTTCCAGAATTTCATGTGTGCTTGATTTGCGCCTCATGCAATTCTGCTTGAGCTTTTATTGGACATGTGTACTTGTTCCAAAATTACATGTGTGTCATGTGTTGAACAAAATTCAAATGTGCGTCATGTACTATTTTTGTTTCTTCATGTGGCCAAATCATGTCTTGCTCGAAAGTTCACATAAACTTTGGTTAATTTGGTTACTACCAAAACCAAACCGAAAGCAAACAGCTATTACGGTCACCGAAACACATCTATGTATAAAACCCTATAACCTAAGTATAAAAGTTGTATAAGCCAAACAAAATCAATTGAATGCGCACCATGAGCCATATGCTACGAGACCAGGGATGATATTAGAGATTACATAATTAGGGGGAAATAGACAACTCTAAACACCTTGGAGTTTCTTGAATCCCAAATTTCCTAGAGGACTAGGAGAAGAATGAAATGTTGGAACGACACATTGAGACCATTGGGCAATGGACTAGACCATATGTCACTAAACAATGAAAAAAATGGTTTACACCAAGAGCATACCAAATTCTCCTAGCAGCGGGGCAGGTGAAGAACAAATGAGCCTCGTCTTCGATAGTCAAGGCACAAACCTTCTAGGTGGCTGAATTGAGCAACGTTTTCGATGTAGATTTGCGTGGGTGTTGAGCGTCTCAAAGTAGAATAACCACCCAAACACCCGAAACCCCGCATGGCACACATGATTCCTAAAATGAATGATACGCTTGGGTCTAAAAGTTGCGATCCCAAGGCCTCATAAGCTCCTTTAGTGTTGAATGCCTCCCTATTTTAGGAGTGTGTGAGTATCTGGAGCATCCACCACTGACACATTGATACGTCTCCAACGTATTTACAATTATTGATTGTTCCATGCTATTATATTATCTGTTTTAGATGTTTTATATGCATTAATATACTATTTTACATTATTTTTGGGGCTAACCTATTAACCTAGAGCCCATTGCCAGTTTCTATTTTTTCCTTGTTTTCGAGCTTTACAGAAAAGGAATATTAAACGGAGTCCAAACGGAATAAGACTTTCGCGATGATTTTTCTTGGACTAGAAGACACCCATAGGACTTGGAGGGGGCAGGAGTTGCCCGAGGAGGCCACAAGCCTGCTAGGCGCGCCCCGGGGGGGCACGCCCTGAGGGCTCGTGGCCCCCTCGGAGGTCTCCTAACCCTAATTCTTGCTCTATAAATTCTCAAACACTCCCAAACCACCAAAAGCGTCCACCAAAATACTTTTCCGTCGCCGCAAGCCTCTGCTCCCATGAGATCCCATCTTGGGGCCTTTTCCGGCACCCTGCCAGAGGGGGATTCGATCACGGAGGGATTCTACACCAACCTTATTGCCCTTCCGATAAGCGTGAGTAGTTTACCACAGACCTATGGGTCCAAAGCTAGTAGCTAGATTGCTTCTTCTCTCTCTCTCTTTGATCTTCAATACAGTGTTCCCCTCGATGTTCTTGGAATTCTATCCGATGTAATATTCTTTTGTAGTGTGTTTGTCGAGATCTGATGAATTGTGGATTTATGATCAGATTATCTATGAATATTATTTGAATCTTTTCTGAACTCTTTTATGCATGATTAAATATCTTTGTATTTCTCTTCGAATTATCAGTTTGGTTTGGCCAACTAGATTGGTATTTCTTGCAATGGGAGAGGTGCTTGGTTTTGGGTTCAATCTTGCGGTGTCCTCACCCTGTGAGAGGGGTAGCGAGGCACATATTGTACTGTTGCCATCAAGGATAAAAAGATGGGGTTTTCATCATATTGGTTGAGTTTATCCCTCTACATCATGTCATCTTGCTTAAAGCATTACTCTGTTCTTATGAACTTAATACTCTAGATGCATGTAGGAGTCCGTTGATGTGTGGAGTAATAGTAGTAAATGCAGAATCGTTTCGGTCTACTTTGAAAGGACTGATATGGTTGACTAGAGGGGGGGTGAATAGGCAACTAGCAATTTTTAACATTTCTTGACCAAATTAAACTTAGCATCAAAGTAGGTTGTCTAGATTTGCAACTAGGTGAGAAACCTATATGATGCAATAACAACAAGCACACAAGCAACCAAGGGATACAAAACAATAAAAGCTTGCACAAGTAAAGGTAAGAGATAACCAAGAGTGGAGTCGATGGAGACGAGGATGTGTTACCGGAGTTCCTTCCCTTTGAGAGGAAGTACGTCTCCATTAGAGCGGTGTGGAGGCGCAGTGATCCCCAAGAAGCCACTAGGGCCACCGTATACTCCTCACGTCCTCACACAATGCGAGATGCCGTGATTCCACTATTGGTGCCCTTGAAGGCGGCGACCGAACCTTTACAAACAAGGTTGGGGCTATCTCCACGACTTAATTGGAGGCTCCCATCGACACCGCGAAGCTTCACCACAATGGAATATGGCTATGAGGTGACCTCAACCATCTAGGGTGCTCAAACATCCAAGAGTAAAAAGATCCGCAAGGGATTAGTGGGGGAATCAAATTTCTCTTGGTGAAGTGTAGATCGGGGCCTTCTCAACCAATCCTTAGAAAATCAACAAGTTTGATTGGCTAGGGAGAGAGATCAGGCGAAAATGGAGGTTTGAGCAACAATGGAGCTTGGGGAGGGAAGAGGTGGTCTTCTTGGGGAAGAAGACCCCCTTTATATAGTGGGGGAAAAGAACCAACCGTTATCCCCTCTCTTAGCCCACGCGACGCGGTACCACCGCACACAGCCCACGGTACTACCGCATAGGGTTGTGGTACTACCACTGCAGTGTGTGGTACTACCGCTTGTGCGGTAGTGACCAGATGAGGGCCTGTTGCACAGGGCAACGAGCGGTAGAACCGCCGGAGCGGTACTACCGCGCGCCCCTACGGTACTACCGTAAGGTAGGTATCAACTGGCACTGGAGATGCACAGAAGTAATAAATTACTTCTGTAACAACTTCCGCTGAGGTTGGAACTATGCAAAAGTTCGGCAGGGTAGTACCGTACAGCCGTCGCGGTACTACCGCGTAAAGGCGGATGTAAAAAATTACATACGCGCCTACTTCCGCATGTATGAACTTTAGGGCTGGAGGCAGCGGTACTACCGCTCACCAAGAGCGGTACTACCGCTGGCCCCTGTGGTACTGCCGCTCCCTTGAGCAGTACTACCGCACACCACAGAAGCTTTAGCATTTGGCTGCCTTGATATCGCAGAGACATGGATAATGAACGGTGCTCCATCGAAGTGAAGGAAAGGTGGTGCAAAGAAACAGATGCGTATGTGTTGATTCCACCCTAACCTTTCCAAAGCGGGCCCCCTCTTAATAGTACGGCTTTCCTACGACTCAAATCCAGCGAAAAGAAACGTAGAGAACAGCCGTCTTCGATAGGCTCCGAGGGGCACCGAATCGTCTTGTGCCTAGACATGAGATATTTGAAGCTTAATGCACACGATTAGTCTGCAAATGCACTGTTATCAATCACCAAAACCACTTAGGGAGAAATATGCCCTTACAATCTCCTCCTTTTTTGGTGGATTGATGACAATACGGGATTTGCGCATAGAGATATATAATGAGCATAAGCAAACCCAAAATCTATAAAATATAGACAGGCTCCCCCTAGATGTGTGCAATCTATAGATATGCTTTGGACTGCAAAACACACACACTAGGATCAACACTCCCCCTATATTTTATAGACAAGGCAATCCTTGCAACAAGATAAGTGACACTAAGCATGGAAGCAAGGTATAGCAAGTGAGCATGATGATAAGGGTACAAGACGAAATAAACTCACAAGCTACTAATCATACTTGACAATAAAAGGATACAAGTGAAGGCATATTTCTCACACCATATGATAGAATAAGTCTCCTGGTCTCACACGCAAATAACACAAACCAAAGCAACGACGAAGGTTCAACGAAAGCAAGGAGACAAAACAAAGTACTCGCAAATCCTACACTCTCTCCCTCTTTGGCATCGAGACACCAAAAAGGCAGAGAGGACGCCTAAGACAGGTGGTAGCTCCTACTGTAGTGATCACCCAACAATCTCCTCCTCGGCAGCAGCAGGAATGGACTCCTCATCTGACTCAACCCACTGACACTACAAAAAAAAGACACATCCGTGACATTTTGGGTCGAACGAATTTTTTTTGTCATACATATGACACTTCTATGACGATAATTGTGACAAAACCCGGTATCATCATAGATGTGGTGGGCTCCTACTTCTATGACAAAAAATCATGATAGAAAATGGGTTTTTGTCCTGGGCGGGCTAGAGACGCAGTTGCATGACATTCTTTGGGCCGTCCATGACGGAAAAAACCGTGGTAGAAGCGAGGGCGAGGAAAATTTTGGGGAGTTCCCGGTTACGGTGGGTGGTCCAGGACCGAGCGATGCACGTTTCTCTCGTACACGTACGCGCGTGTGTGCGAGGCGTTGGCTCTAACTGAACCCGAGCGACTGCACTGCAGGCTACGCGTTATTGAACCCGAGCGATCGATCGATGGCTGTTAACTGAATCCGATCGAGTGATTCTTCGCTCATCGCCGCTAATCGAAGCCGATCGATGCTGCCTCTCTGGATGAATAGTGAGTGTTGCGGGGGGTGGATGAACAATGAGCGGCGGCATTGCCTCTGGATGAACAGGACCCCGATCGGTCGAGCCGGTTGGGGCTGGATGAACAGGACCCCGTGGAGGGCTGGATGAACAGGACGACCCCATGGAGGACTGGATGAACAGGACGACCCCGTGGAGGGGTGGTTGAACAGTAGCCAGTGGAGTAGCGCGCGGTGGAGGCTGGATGAACAGGAGCCCGTGGAGGATGGAGGAGGTCGACGGTGGAGATGAACAATATCTCGTGGAGTCCCGTTTTGCGGTATGCCACACCCCTCCCGATGAACAGGACCCCCGTTTCGACCGTAGCGCTCCAACACAAGTCCTTTTTGTCCATTTTGCGGTACGCCACATCCCTCCCAATCAACAGGACCCCCGTTTCAACTTTCAACCGTAGGAGGTCCATTTCCTCCGTTTTGCGGTACGCCAGACCCCTCCCGATGAACAGGATCCCATTTCGAACATGGCCGGTCGAACACAAGGCCGTTTCCTCCGTTCTGCGGTACACCAGGCCTCGTTTCCATCGCCTGTTCCGTCCAAGCCCTCCCGATGAACATGACGACGCATTCCGTTCTGACCCAGCCGGTTGGCTCCCCATGAACACGATGACGATGTTGTTTCTCCGTTCTGACCCAGCCATGTACACGAGCCCTAGCCATACGTATGCGCGAGTAGGCATTCGAGACCCCGCCCGTATGTACATATACATGGCCGTATTTTCTTTCTTGCACACTGGTCGCTGTACGTACGTGTACATGCTACGTGTGCGCCTCTACTACGACACGTACGCGCCTCTACTACGACACGTGCGTGCCTCTATATCCACCAATATGTACGTACACGTTCGCGACCAGAATGACAACGCTACGTATGCTTCGACCAGGTGGGTCCCGAATGTCAGGCACTTCCTTGCATGCAAAGATGTAGCTGGTGGGTCCCAGTAGTCAGGGGGACGAATCGGTTTTTTTGTCTGGACGCACTTCCTTGCGTGCGAAGGTGTAGCTGGTGGGTCCCAGCAGTCAGGGGGAAAACGTTTTTTTTCGCGAAATACGGTGGCCCGTCCGGTGGGTCCCTGCTGTCAGGTGGAGGAATAATTATTTTGCGCATAATAAGGAGGCACTTCCTTGCGGCCGCCGTGGACCCAGCTGTCGGCCTCTCCATGCACAGTACTCTTCCGATGGAAGTCAGTCGTTGACCACATTGACCACGCCGCGTCGAGAGCACCACGGCAGTGGACGACGGCGAGGCCTAGGAAGGGGATGACGCGGAGCCGGGGAAGACGCAGCAGTGGATGCCCACGCGAAGAGGAGTACGAGGGTTCACTGGTTCGGCTGCGGTGTGAGGCTGTCGTTGCCGCAGAATAACAAGGGGTGTGGGTGAGTAGAGGGATGGCCTGGCCAGCGGTGGGAGTAGTAGGGGCGATGAGGCCTCCGCGGCATCACTGCCGGCCACGGGAGGCAGGAGCACGCAACACGACCGGGCGCTGGTTTGGTAATTTGGAGCAAGAAGACCAGAGGTTGAAGAAGCACTACGACCGTTGGATGAACATCGTACGGTAACAGGAGCTAGAATCGTTCATATTGACTAAGTTGACAAATCCCTCCGTCCCCGTCAACTTGGTAGGCCCACAAGTTAGCTTCCCACTATGATGGGTTCCAGCTGGCAGGGGGAATATTCATTTTTTTTGTGCGTAATAAGGAGACACTTCCTTGCGTGCGAAGATAGCTGGTGGGTCCGACCTGTCAGCGGAGGGCACGTTTTTTTTGCGAAATACAGAGGCCCTTCCGGTGGGTCCTAGATGTCAGGTGGAGGAATCATTATTTTGCGTGTAATAAGGAGGCATTTCCTTGTGTGCGGTCGTGGACCTAGCTGTCAGCCTCTCCACGCACAGTCTACTTCCGATGGTGTCGTTCGTTGACCACGTTGACCATGCCTCACCGAGCGCATCCAAAGTGGTGGACGAAGGCGAGGCCCCGGACAGCAACGAGCCGGAGATGGGAAGACGCGGGAGTAGAGTCGTAGACGGAGAGGTGTACGAGGGTTAAGTGGTTCTAGTGCGGCGTGGTTCGGCAGTCGGTGGAGAAAAACAGGAGGTGTGGAGGGATGGCCTGGCCAACGGTGGAGTAGCACTTCATAGCAAAGCATGCTAAGCAGAGCTGCTAGCAGCAGGAGGCCGGAGGTGGTCCCGGCAGCGCTGGAGGAAGAAGACGAGAGATTGAAGATGGATGTCGGTCGTTGGATGTAAATCCAATGGCTAACATGTCAGAATCATTTGTTGACTAAATTGACAATGACTTGTGTTGGCTTCAACCTATTGGCCCACATTTCAGCCTCCAAAAATGTGGCACGTATTCAACCCATTTTTTTAGAATTTACAGTCTTTTTTTGCGCGGTAGAATTTACAGTCAATTTAATCTTTTTTTTGAATTACCGCCATTAGATGGGCTGGATGAACAAATAATGTAGCGTCCATGCGGCCCATTTATTTTATTTCCTAAAAAATTACACGCCATTTGCACTTTCTCGAAATACACGATTTTGCTGGGCTGATTCTAATTATAATGTTGGGTTGGGCCAACAATGTTATCAAAAAATAAAAAGGGGCTGAGCATTTTGTTATAAATATATTTAAATAATAAGTGATATTATTACATTCGTCCTTAAATCTTACCAAGCTTTTGTACACAATTACTAGGATTTTCGTGCCAAAACAATCCAGGATTTTATTGTTAAGAAAATATTTTTATAAGTTAATAAGATGTGGGATATTGTTTTCTTACATATGTAAGTATCTGTTAAATATATGATGACAATAAAAATAATATACAATATCATATAAAATAATTTAAATATATATAATATAGTTAGAAGGGAAACATATGTTGGACCTGGCGTTCCTATTCTTATATAGAAAAATAGAACAAACCTTTGCGTTTTCTTCAAAAAATACATAAATTGGGCTGCCGATATTCAGGAAAAATAAAACCTCGGATGGGAGGTCCATAGGCCAGTCGATACATGACGACCCTCAAGAAAATACAAACAGGCATATGGACCTCCCATCCGAGGTCGTGGGCTGCGCATGTTAAAAATGAAAGCCTAGACGGGGCAGCCCAAGATCCAGCTCATACTTGCTGCCCCAGTGATATAAATGGTACCTGCCAGCTCCCCGGCTTTGTTGTGAATTTATCTCCTATAGTAACTACGTTGAAGCACCTAAAAAATCTAACTATATTGACAAACCCATGGGCCCTAATGTCAGTATATCATTATGAGGAAGTATTTTTTTCGAAGAGGCACTTGCTTGCGTACGGCCATAACCTGGTTGGTCCCGACTGTCCACCTTTCCACGTACAGTCCTCTCTAGATTCCTCTCGTTTGTTCAGCATGTTCACAACGGCAGACAGCGGCGTCGCGGCGAGCGCACAAAGGCGCAGGAGGGGATCCGACCACCCGAGGAAGTGCCTTATTATTAACGAAACTACTGAACTAGCCTAGTGGCCAAGTGACACTACCCAACAGCTGTTCTGCCCGGGTTTGATTCCACCTCACACCTGTGCAGGGAAAATATCTCCAAATTTTTTGCATCTGCCTTTATTGACATGTGGGTCCCCATTGTCATCTACGCACACCACGTCCAACACTTGCCAAAACTTTGTCCCTCGTTTTCTCTGTGTTTCGCACACTCGACATTGTGTGGGCATTTTGACTGTGCATCATATGAAGATGTGCTATGCATGAATGTTGATCAACATGATGTTAACTGGCTGGTAGTTCCATTTTCGACCATGAATAAAACTTCCAACATGATGTTAACCCTGTTTGAAAAGGCCGTGTTAATATAAATGTTCGCCTCTGAAAGTTGCAGCTTATCTCGAATCAACTTGCGATTTCTTATCTCAAATCAAACTTGCGCTTTCTCTCGAGAATCACATTATCGCACTTTTATACTCCTATGAAACTACTTTTTAAGTGCTAAAAATAGATCTCTAGAATTCATAAAATACTTCATATGCTCAATACTTCAAATCTGAAATTCAAAAGACATTCATATCTGAAAGTACTCTCAAAATACACAACACAAAACACAATTCACAACCTGCAAATACTGACAACCCTAAGCTCCTCCTGACAATTCACAACCTGCCCGACTATTGGGCTGGGGGGTAGTCCCCTCCTATTCCTCCGCGGCAGACAACCGCCCCGTGAGACGATGTGAACAGCGAGGGAGAGGATGGCGGGGAAGCGTCGTTGGGCCAACTGCTTTTCTCCTCTTGTAGTTGGGTCCGGTCGACGAAGACTCCACCGGCTCGCTCTGGCAGGACACCCTCACAAACGACACCCTGTAGATGCTCGATCCTTCAATCTTTGGTGGATGCTCCATCTAGGATCGATACTCCCACCACCGCTCCCTCGCGATCGGATTCGGTGAATCTGTTTGCTCCATGGCCCAGAGGAGCAGCTCTATGTACTCCCGCGCGACTCCCTCCGGGTGTATTGTCACCTTTTTGCTCTATTGCAGATATTTGGCCATGGATGTCGCTGTCGCCGCTAGTTGGTCCGTGTTGTCAAACCAAGACTGTATCTCCAACATCCTGGCTAGCTTCACAGGGTCGCCGTCTGTGATCCTCACGTATCGGTTGTACTCCTCCATCGATCTACTTCTCCACAGCACCTTCACTCGTCGGCGGTGGTTTTTGAATGGAAGAGGAGAGGAGCAGCGCTGGTTTTGGATTAGAACAGGAGAGGAGCGACGCTGGTTTTGGACTGGAACAGGAGAGGAGGGGCGGTGGTTTTGAAATGGAAGAGGAGAGGAGCGGCGCTGGATTTAGATTGTAACAGGAGAGGAGCGGTGGTGGTTTAAGAGGAGAAGAGCGGAAGAGTGACGCTAGTCTTGGAAGTATTTTTTTGTTGTTTTGCGTATTTTGGGTCAAAGTTTGACCACGTACTGTATTTGACAAGCAAAATGTGAATGCATGTCACCAAAAATTGTATCATTTGGTTCGTATCTGAATGTACTTTCAAATTATATTCTTTTTGCAATGTATAACATATATTTTATGTGCGAAATCATGGTCAATTATGACCCAGAATAAAAGGGATACTAGTTAATGTGGGGTCGCTTTCTTAATTGAAGGGTAAATTGATTTTGATTTTGATCCAGTCATAGCGCGCCGGCCCTCTCGTCCAATCCTAAATCGCTGCCGCATGCTCCTATCCCTCTTCTCCATTGCAAACCACCTCCTCTCCTCTCCATCATCTCCATTCCAAAACCACTGTCTCGCCTCTCCCTCTTCTAATCTTCTCCATTGCAAAACCACCTCCTCTCCTCTCCATCATCTCCATTCCAAAACCACCGTCCCGCCTCTCCCTCTTCTCTATTGCAATACCATCGTCTCTCCTCCCATCTTCCAAAGCTAGCACCGGACCACTCAGAAGGACATCTATGGAGAGGATGCAAGAATGAATCAGCAGATCGTCGGCGGCGACTGTGCAAAGTTAGCTGAGTTGAAGGAGATCCTTACTTGGTTTGACAATGAGTGGGAGATTTCGAGGATGGTGCGGGCCATGTGGCAATGTATGCGAAAGAGCGAGACAGCGGCGATGTACATGTACTCCTCGGCGGCAGTCACGCCGCAGTCCTCCGAGTTCATCGAGTATCTCCTCTGGGCGATGGAGCAGACAGATTTGCCCGAGGCGACAGACAGGCGGAGGTGGTGGGCGTACATGTCAAGGCCGAGCATCCAGAGGATAACGAATCGATCGAGTATGGTGTGCCGTTCGTGAGGGTGCAGAGCCAGCAGGAGCCACAGGAGTATTCGTTCTCCCACAACAAGAGGAGGCCGGATGGCGCGACATCACTTCCCCGCCGTTCTCCACGGTTCCCTCGACGCTTGCCTCATTTCAACGGCGGCGGTAGGGTTTAAGGTAAGCTTCGCACTAACCTAATCTTCCACCTGCTCATGCTTACAATCAGTGTGACATCTAATGAAAATCATGCTTACAATCAGTCTCCGAGTACTATGCCAATCACCCTAAAATGGCTCTGGACCTTTGGGTCAAAGTTGTGACACAGTGTACAAATAAAGAAAAATAGATTGGTGCTTCTTTCAGAAAAGAGTACTCCCTAGAAAACTGCCAATATAAGCTACTAGTATTTGGTTAGAGGATTTGTCACGAGAAAGATCTGTCCACGAGAGCGCCACACATCCCATCGGTGGTGGTGGATGCCAATGCGTGCATGCAGCATGGTTGGTGTCGGTAATTTTACTTGGCACACCTCGCACTCTGCATATATGCCGCCCATACGTACATTTGTGCAGTTCCACCAAAATGCAATCAATAACCCTGTTTGCACAGATAATGAAAAAGTGTGATTACATTATAGTGGCACTAGTTGATGAAACACACAAAATAAATAGAAGAAAATATTGCGATAGTATCATAGTATGCCATGCTGCGAGGGCGAGATTGGCCCTGCGACGCCTCATACGGTACGCCTCATACTGGACATCGTCCCAAGTCTCCCAGATACACCTTCTGCCAGTGATGAACATTTGTGTCTAGCGGTAGTACAAGGAGGCGCCTTGAGACATTCAAATCTCTATTTTTATACAGATCAACTAAAATTAAGCACCCCAGTTTGCAGAAACGCTTAAACATTAACAATGGGACTAGTTGATGAAACATACATTAACAAAGAGAAGCACTTTCTTTATCTACATTGGAAATGAAATGATAGAGAGGACACTTCGCTCTATTTTAATCAGATTATTACTTCATTTTATCGTTACACTAGGGTCGACGGTGTGGCAAACAAGGTGTACCGTGCGTCGCAAGGATGGACGCCTAGGGTGCTTAGATCGATGTCAAGTCTGGCTCTTTCACCACCAACATGGATGATTCAATTCATGGGACCTTTTGGTGCAGTTCACCTAAAATGAAGCAATGTCCCGTGAGCTAGCAGCTTCTTCAAATTTTTTTAAGAAAAGAGCTCTAGCCCCGGTTCCATTTCCATCAGAAAACGAAACCCACAGAGCTCCTTCTTCATTAGTTGCAATAAAATTGAGCAATATCAAGGTTAGTTGTGAAGCTCCTGGAATGCTCAACTATAATTTGGATATCATTTATGCAGTTCAACTAAGATCGAGCGTGAAATGTATATCTCTGTATGCACAAAAAAGGTGGAAAGGAGGGTGACTAACAAGTGATGAAACATGCATCAAATGAAAAGAAGCCTGTTCCTTATCTGAATGGCTATCCTACAAGGACAGTAGCAATTTCTAAAGCAGTGGCATTGCTATATATTAGTGTGGGCATTAGGATTAACTATGACAGCCGTTAAATACGACATTACTTTGGGCACGGGAGAGTAGGCGGACCAGGACAATTGCATTTCTAATGAAAAGAACCAACTTATCTTAATGGGAAATTTAGCAGGACATGTAAAAAAGTGCCATCGATTCATATTACTGGAGGCATTACATTGAAAACAACATTGGTTTAACGTGTCCTTACTTTTAACAAAGGTAACCTGCTACATTTTACCGGTGGCATTACATAAGAGTGGCTCGGGGAACAAACATCGTAGCAGGATATCCGGGTTGGTCCCATTTTTGTTCTAAGATAGCCACCTTATCTTGTGTGAGGCTAGCAAATCTAGTGTTGGACTTACTCCATCGACTTGTCCCCAGTCCCCACTTTCTTTCCTTTTTCAAGCAATAGATCGGGTTTATATTGAGTTTGTCTGCGTTTCCTTTATTTCCTATTAGACCTAGAGACCAGGTTGGATAGCCGCCTCTACTACTTTTCGCCCCATTATTTCCTCTTCGACCAAGTCCTAGATTCAGGTAACAAATCCTCCCCCACCCCACCCCCTTTCTTCCTTGTTTGAACCAAGTAGTACTAGATTCGAGTGCATGAACTAGTTTTACCTCTTAAACGTAAAAAAATTAGGTGGTTTTTGAACAGCCGATCGATCCTATCTACGAGGGGGCCTGAGAAATAGTAAAAGATACAAATGTAGCGACGTCAGGAGCTCGGTAAGTAGAGCAAGGCCGGTTTCGAAGGAAGTTATACCTGATGGTCGCCGGGATGTCGCTAGGTGGGCGGCGGGAGGCCGGATCTGCCCACACTACGACAACAAGGAAGAATGGGTCGGAGGCCCTCCCTCGCCAGCGGTGCTTGGGAGAGAACAGCAAGGCAGGCTGATCGGGATGCGCCAGTAGTGGGTAAGAGCCGTCGCCGAGGACGACCGCGTGAACGTTGCACCTTCTCACCTTCCCCGGCAGAGAGGATTCAGCTGGATCTGTGACCAGCAGTGAGCAGAGAGAGAGAGAGTGTGTGTGTTGCCACCGCTGTCATGTTTAGATCTGGAGAGGACGAGACAGTGTGAAGAGAGCAACACTAGCAAGCAAGCACGGAGGCCCCTGCCTATATAGTGGAGTAGTACTAGTTTTCTTTTGTCTACCGGAACCGGCTTTACCTCGTCAATGACTGTCGAGAAGTCTTCATGCACGTGGCCCGGAGGCGCAGTTGTCGTCATTTTGATCTAAAGCGTCGGATTATAACATATAACACGAAAAAATGCCACCTGACAAGAAATCATAACCTCACTGCCCAAAGGAGACAACATGAATCCCAACGGACAAACTAGACGAGGAACAAAGCTCAAATTAAAGATAAACTCGTAGAAAAGGGGTCCGTCGATAGATGTCCTAATTAACATAGCCGGCTTGACCTAGATGGCAGCCGAGTAGTCTTCATGCATGTGCCCCCAATGACTAGCCCAACTCAGTTGTCGCTGTTTAACCCTTGCAGTGATCCGAAGCACATGGCACCTAATTTTGCGAGATGACAAGAAACCCTTTTTTAGATTTCTCACCACAACTACAGCCATGTACAACACAGCCTGCATGATATGTAGACAATATGCCAGACCGATCGACCGTCTGGGGTGTGATGCGAACACGACGGGCGTGTTGTATACTTCGTACATGTGTACCGCCGTTTTCTAGAGGCTTTGCTCCATGGCGCAATCCATGGATACAAAATTAGTATATTGTACTATTTAAAAGTCGAGGGCGGGGCTTTTCCTGCGCGGTAGGCGGGGCAGTTCCGCCTAGTCGGTTCGACAGTGACGCGAGAAGACGAGGGAGTAGGCTACTGCAAACGTAGGGCTGTGTGATTTGACAGCGAGTTACTGCTAGACAGGTGGCGCCCTGTGATTTGACTTGCCATTATCATTTTAACTGCGGCGCTACGACCGGCGTGAGTCTCCCGATTCCCGACCACCTCCATACAGGTGTCTCTCCCAATGCTCCACCATGTAGTCGAGGCTGACTCTTGCATGAGAGCCCACTTCTCCACTTTTTCCTTGCCTCTCTTTCCTCCATATATGCAAAAATGCCATGTAAAGCACACTATTGTACTTACTTGCTCCTACAGGTGCTAAGCTTGCCACATAGGCATAAAGTCTGATGTGGCAAGTTAATCAAGAAGAGAGAGACTAGTTTGATGACCCAAGGAAGAAACGGTGCTAAGCGCGTGTACCTAGGTGAAAAGACAATTTTGAGTCTATAGATAATTAAATGAAGCAAACATAGCAACAAAAAACTAATAAGCACACCATTTCATTGGAAGAGGTCACTCCTTGGCAAATGCAATAAATACTAGTACCCCATGTGTCCCATAATATAAGAACGTTTTTGGCACTACACTAGTGTCAAAAACGTTCTTATATTATGGGACGGAGGGAGTACAAAGAAAGAGATAGAGAGAAGTAAAAAAAATACACCTATAGCCAACCTTATAGCTAACCTTGTTGTAGTATGAGTGACTAAGTGATGACTATGTATGACATGACAACATCAGATAGCCTAACGCACCGTGTTAAATCTCCAAGGCGCGACCATGGCGAAAGCGACGCTGACGGTCGTGGTAGGCGCGACCATGATACGGCTCTTGGCAGCCCTTGGATCTGAGATCAAACGGTCGCATGCTAAGTTGCTGGAAATTTGTAGAATAACCTCCGTGATAGGATATTCACCCATAGGTCTAGAATCACGCCATGCCATCGCTCGATCTCGATCCAAGGGCTCTCGGAAGCTCGTATCATGGGAGAATGGAAAGCCACTACCTTGCCGTTTGTTTGCACCGGGCAGTTCGCTCCTACTCGTCCCCGCACGTCCTTTAATACTACGGTGGTTCGCTCCTAGTCGTCCCGTCCTTTCACATTACGACAGTTCCACTAATCCTAACCCTCCTCCAAAATCCATGGCGTCCCAAATCTCCATGATCGGTGGTGAGTACAAGGTTAGAACCATCACCGGCGATGAGTTCGACGTCATCTACACCCGTTCTTCCGCGACGGTGAAAGGATGCCTTTCTCGCTTCAGACGCATGTTCGAAAACACAGATGATGAGTGGTTCACTGGGCTAGATGTCAAGTACACCACAGTCCTGGGACGAGAGAAGGATCTAAAGGACGAAGAGAGGAAGAAGTGCGCCATGATCCAGGTTTGCATGCATGACTTATGCTACCACATATGCCATGCCGACGTTGAATGCCTGGATTTTAAGGACTTCCTCGAGAGCAACCTAGTCAAATTCGTTACTGTAGACCTTGGGAACGACAAAGAAGTCCTGGGTCGGATAGGCCTCGTTGTAGGCAACCCCTTCGACCTCCAGAAGAATCAGCTGGTGTCCTCTCGTCACCTTCAATCGCCGACCTGGCAGAGCCATGGTTCATCCTTCAGACGCAGAACCGGAGAAACCTCCATACACGTTTCATCGTTATGTATGGCAGCGGAATGTACTAGATACAGACCACATCCACTATGCTGCAATGGATGGCTACCTTTGTTTCAATATCTACAAGGGTTGGATGAAGAGCAAGAGCCAAGTGTGCGGTTCAAGCAAAGAAGTATCGGCCAAGAGGAAGAGGGACAATGACGAAGTCGAGGACGTGGACGAGGACTCCGAGTAAGGTGGCAGTGTCATTGCTCATGGTGGTTCTAATGCAGTGTCTACCGGAATAGTTGCAAAGTTTAATTTCAGGTGTGCTTAATTTAATTTGAGGGGTGTGTTGTGCTGAGCCCCCAACAGAACTATGTTATATTTCTTCTCGTTACTTTAACTCTTCAGTATGTACATACTGCTAGTATTTCTTACATTTCATCTTTTAGTTGGTATAGTACTACCACTGTTTCTTCACATTATATACGTACAATATATATGGCCAACATCATATAGCCAGCAGTTTAGTTGTCAAAGAATTTCAGGGTGCTTAGTTTTGTCAAAGAATTCAAGGATGCTTAGTTTTATTTGAGGGGTGGGTTGTGCTGGACACCATTACTGTGACTTGCCTTTTTAATAGTACTATATGCATAATTTGGCGACGAGCGCTCTCTATATGTACCACCTTTTTTTAATTTCAAGTTTTTCTCCATGGTGCAATCCATCGATACTACTACTGTACAAAAGTATATATTTTTTTAAAGGCTAGAGGGTGGGGCAGTCTAGCTTGGTCGGTTTCACGAGAGGCGAGGGCCTTTGTGATTTCACGGCTCATTACTGCTGGAAGGTGGGGCCTTGTGATTTGACTGCTCATATAAATGCGACGACGACCTGAGGAGGAGCAAGGAACCGTGCGGTATACTCAAGTTTTCCACTGGAGTAGTACTACGACGGAGGAGCACGAAACACGGCAGCCCAGTGCCATATGGCGATAAAAAATGATCTAATTTGCTAGTCATCTCATTGTTAGCATTGTTCTATTCATTCCCTAAAAAAAGCATTGTTCTATTCATGCCTCGCAGAGAACGTGACACGTGTCGCGAAACACCCGAAGCAAAAGATGAAACACAGGAGCAAAAGAAGAAGGAAGATTATCACCCCAAATGATCTAATTCGCCGCGAAGTCGTAACTGCTTCTTCATCGCCTCCACGACCTCCATCTCCTTGCGTGTCTCCTCTGCCATCTTCTTCATTCTGTCCATGACGCGGGATTTCTCGACGCGAGCCTTCATCATCTGCTCCATACCGCATTACGCACCTTTGACAAAGAGCGGGTGCTCGATGCGGAGCTTCGCCAACTCCTCCTTCTGTTCCATGACGAGGGCCTGCAGCATCTTCATCGAGGAACTACAATTCTCATGCAGCTTCTTCCAGCCGGCGTTCTTCTCCTTCAACAGGTCGATCTCATGGCAGAGCTTCGCCTTGTCCTCCTGAAGTTGCAGGATTTCGCCAGTCGCCTTCTTCTCCGAGGCAATGCTCTTCTTCAGCAGCATCACCAAGCCGGTGGTCAACTCCCCCTGCTTATTGAGCTCAGCGAGCATGTCGTCAAGGCTCTCCTTCAGCAGCTCCACCAAGCCTTGGATGAACTCCTTCTGCTTATTGAGGTGCTTATTGAGCTGATCGGGCATGCCGTCGAGGGATAACGACTCCAGCGCCGCCGGCTCGGCATGTTCACCTCCACGGCTAGGGCACTCCTGGGAGCCATCGCCTGCCCGTGAGAGATCTTTCAAGGTCTCTGCGTGGCGGCGAGCCCTCTTTTTTTCTGCAGCCTTGGTTGCCGCTCCCTTGTTACGAGTAGTTCTCGACCTAGAGCTCTGGTCATCAGCCATGGCAAGGACGGACGAAGAAGAATCACTTATGAAGACGAAAGGTAGAGTAATTTTCGGTTAGGTAGTTCCCCATTTTATAACCTAAGTACTAGCACTAGTACTAATACCTGCATAGTGGGAACACGTTCAGGTTTGGTACGTACTAGTAGGTGTGAGAAGGCTTTCGAATGTGATGGGAACAAGGTAAAGATTAATTGATGGTTTTGGTTTCGAGGCCCGAAACGGCTCCCGATGAGTTTAGCGGAACATAAATTTCAAGTAGACTAGACTGCTCAAATGCGTAAATATTATGTTACTGTCAAAATTTGGCACAAAATACGAAGGAGACCAATGGAAGTACTACTAGCAACCCATGATTTAACTACTCGCATGCGCGCAATGGAGTAATAATGTCTTTCTTCCGCCCTCACATCCACTCAATTTGCATGCGATGTATTAATTGACCACCAATGAAGTGAACGACTTTACACGCGTCAAATTATCGCATGGGGTGGATCTTGGTACAAAATTGCGTCCGCCTGTGTACCCGCATGTGCGTGCGAGGGAATGAGTGCGTGTGTGGCATGCGTGCACATCTTCACTTCGTGCATGTACCGCCAGTATGGCTCAGGAAGGACGAGTACATTCTTCTGGAACCAGCAGGACGTCACTATGATCAATCCACGCAAGGAGGTCACGACAACGCCTCCACATGTGCCACGTGGCTTTATGACCTGTAAGAGAGACACTGTGTAGCGTGCCACTGGAATTCTAATTTACGTGTTTTGCACATACTCTAAGTACTAGTAAGGTACACGTGCATTGCACGCATCAGATTTTGCAACCAAATTATGAATAAATACCACACTATAGCATGTAAGCTCTGAGTCATATATGCCTGATGTAGTCCTTCGTTTAATTCTTATAGTTCATCTCATTCAAAATCAATTAGTTTTTATAAAAAAGCTAGGGCCTCTTGGATTCGTAGGATTTCCAAAAGCGGGAATAAGAAAAACATGGGATTATAGTGGAATGTCGTCTTGAATCCTACAGGATTGTACAAGTGTTTGATTGTGCATAGAAAAACACAGAATTCTTTCAAAGAGGTTTGAGTGGATGAGATGTTTCCTATGAAATCTAGTGCAAATGAATCATATGGAAAAATTCCTATGGTTTACAATCCTACAAATCAAACAACCAAGATAGGAAAAATTCCTAATGATTAGAATCCTCCAAAATTCCTTTGAGAATCCTTTGAATCAAAGAAGCCCTTAATCTATTTTATGATTCATGGAATTATGCGTTGTAAAGCATAAAGTAAAAACAAATAATGGCAATTCAACTAGAAAAAAGTTTGGGCAGTTATGATACAGAAGATTCTAGAACCAAAGAGAACCACTGTTGTTTTGAGGTTTGTGCATTATGCTTAAGTTCAACCATGGAGTCTGCTAGATTGTACATGTGGCAAAATCCGGTGGGGGGCTAGAAGATGGTGCGAGGGGCCGAGTGGAGGGAGACTATGAAGGAATGCACAAGTGCGAGATTGATATTTAGAGAGAGGGGACGAGAACGTGCGTTGTTGCGCGCAGTGGCGGAGCCATGAAAAGTAAATGAGCTAGGGGGGCAAGCATTGCTAATCCTTTATGAGGAGGGTCAATTCATGAACTTAAACCATTTTTAGCAGCAATTGTCTAATGATCACATTCATATTAGCCTCGATATATAGTGATGTTACGGGGAGGCCCTCATCGACCCTCGTCTTTCGCCATTGTGCGCTGGCTCGAGAGATGAAGCGGAAGGCATGGATGATGAGAGGGGGATGTTGGATATATAATTAATGTGGGTGTATTAGCTATGTATGTTAATCCTATATAGAGAGGTATAGATTGATCGATGTGGACGTGGGAAAGAGGGTGAGACCTCACTGGATATATTGATTGATCGGTTTGTGTCGAAAACTATGAAAGACCTAGCTATATACACACATACAATGAGGAACATCGATCGTTGCGCATGCACGCGTGAGAGATAAAGAATGCCCGATATGATGGAGAGGGGGATGTGTGTGGGTGTGTGCCTTCATGGGAGACTGACCTGAAGAAAAAGATTGCATGTGTGCGATGGATAATGCCGACTGGTAGTGTGTGTGCATGCATGCACGAGAGAAAGTTAGTGGTACAATTATAAAGAGAAGACGACTGTGTGGGTGTAAAAGACTAGGTGAGGTCATAATCAGTGTAGAGTTGAATTCAAATATTTGAATAAGAGATATTGATGTTTGAAACCCATGCATGCATGAATATAGAGATCTGCACGGTGTGGTTTGGAAACGAGCATGTTGTAATGTATACACATTGAACAAGGTCAGACTGATTTGAATTTGAGATACCGATGGCAGACATCATTTGGCCACGTCGCATCCGTGCATGGACACACTATTCTAATTGGAGATGATGGGTGGCTTTCGCATCACATATCTATATCTATACCCCTATATATATTTTATATTTTTTAGTTTTTTATATTGTGTGCGGGTAACTTTAACTTTGAAATATGGTCGTTGGATGAGGTGAATCCGATGGTCCAAAGATGGCAAATTTGAGCACTACTGGCCGTTGGATATCATCTAGATTCCACCAGATTTCGCCACATGTATAATCTAGAAGACTCCATGGTTGAACTTAAGCATAATGCACAAACATCAAAACACAAGCACTTCTTCTTTGTTCTAGAATCTTCCGTATCAGAATTACCCAAATGTTTTTCTACATGATATGCCATTATTTTTTTTTACTTTATGTCTTACAACGCACAATTCCATGAATCTTAAAATAGATTAGCTTTCTTATAAAAACTAGATGATTTTGAATGAAATGAACTATAAGAATTAAACAAACATCTACATCATGCATATATGACTCAAAGCTTACATGCTATAATGTGGTATTTATTCATAAGTTGGTTGCCAAATCTCATGCGTGCAATGCACGTGTACCTTACTCTAGTCTAAATGGTGTTTGTGTGTGTGTGTTGTGCGTGTTGAGGTGCAAATTGCCATTTTTTTGGTACATGTTAAGCTTGTTCTTCCGAAATTTCAAGCCGCGCCTTGTTATGCCGAAAATTCAAGCTAGCGTCTCTGTCTATCGTGTTGCGAAACTCCCGCCTCTTCAACCCGCGGCTTGTTAGCCTGAAATATTTAAGATATATCTTTGTCTCGTTGTGCTCCGACAACTCCCTCCATCTCAACCTGCGCCTTGCTATTCCGAAATTACAATGCGCGTGAAAACTCCCACCTCCTGTGAAATCCCGACACGCGAAATGCCCGTGGTACCCCTGAACCGAAAGAACCGCCTCAAATCGGTGGGGGTACTTTCATAACTTACCCTACATTTCGGACAAGCGCGTCCTTAAGCCATGGTTTCCCACTGCCATCCCATCCGCCCACCCATTTGTACACCGAGGTCGTGAAAACCCGCGATGAAGCCCCACACCCTGCTCCGTCCGCCACCCAGCTGGAGCCTCTTCCCCGACGATGTCGTCCACAACAACACCTCGACATCCCTCATCCACCGTACCGGATGAGGATCCGTCGTCGATCTCGTCGTCCCGCCGGTTCAGCCACCATGTCCTCCACCTCCAAGGAGCTGCCCCGATGTTCCCCTCGTCTTTCGCGCCACCTCCATTCCCACACCACCGTCTTCACCTGCACCACCCGAAGAGCATCATCATCACCATTTCCTCGAATGAAGATGTGGCCTAATCGGCGCCACCAAAGAGGTTGTACACTAATCGCCGCATTTTCATCTTGATTCGACCACGGTGCCGCCGCGCCGCCCTGCCGACACGGGCGCGGCTCCATCCACGGCGGCGTCGTCGGCCACTTCCTCCACGGCGTCGCTTCCTCGGCGGCGACGCCCACATCAAGAGGAGATATTGCTGCTTTAGCTCTCGCTCGACCGCTGCTTCTACTCTTACTCTCGGTCCCTCGCTCGGTTCGCTCTTGCTATTGCTCTTGCTTATGCGCTGCTCCGATTTAGCTTCTGATTCACCGATTGAATTGACTTTTGGGTCATCGATTTTAGGGGTGGGGGCTCACGGTGAAGGAAGAACCAGCCGCAGTTAGGAGGGGGCTCACGGAGAGGTACTGTCGGTGTCAAACCGCGGATCTCGGTAGGGGGTCCCGAACTGTGCGCCTAGGCGGATGGTAACAGGAGACGAGGGACACGATGTTTTACCTGTGTTCGCCCTCTCGATGGAGGTAAAACCCACGCCCCGCTTGATTAATATTGATGATATGGGTAGTACAAGAGTGGATCTACCACGAGATCAAGGAGGCTAAACCCTAGAAGCTAGCCTATGGTATGATTGTTGTAATGTATGTTGTCCCACGGACTAAAGCCCTCCGGTTTATATAGACACCGGAGGAGGCTAGGGTTACACAGAGTCGGTTACAATGGTAGGAGATCTACATATCCAGATCGCCAAGCTTGCCTTCCACGCCAAGGAAAGTCCCATCCGGACACGAGACGGAGTCTTCAATCTTGTATCTTCGTAGTCTTGGAGTCCGGTGGACGATGATAGTCCTATTGTCCGGACACCCCTAGTCCAGACTCCTCAAGAGCCCTCGAACCAAAGCTTCAATGACGATTAGTCCGCCAAGATAATGTTTGGCATTGCAAGGAGGGTTCCTCCCTTGAATAATTCAGAGAAGATCATGAACACCAGATAGTGTCCGCTCGCAAAATAAATTCCACATTCCACCATAGAGAGAATAAAATGTACACCAGTTCAATCTGCTGACGTATTATGCGGCGTGACATCACACCGCTACCAGGCTTTTACTTGAATCGTTTTTTACTGTACCACGTCAGCACGTTTAGCGAAGCGGTTTCCTTGGCACGTCTTGTCGAAGCAGAGATCGTGTTCCCCTTATTCCGGGATTCTCATCAATACGGACGTGGGTAACCCAACCGCGCCATTGATGGTGGCGCTTGGGAGATAAGCGAGTTTTACCAGGCCAGTGGGGGACGCATAGTTTTCGTCCGCCTATATATAAGGGATAAGGATTCACCTTCTCACCTATGCCTTATTCCTCCTTTGCTTATCCATCTCCGCGCACTCAAGCTCCAACGCCCAAGTTCGCAAGATCTCGCCTCAACCTCCTCCGAATATGTCCGGAGCGGAGGCAAATGGTTGGCCTCCACCGCTAAGGAGGAGCACATCACCAGCTGCGCAGCACGGATACCTTCCGGCGATATCGCGCAGATCGGTCTGCCCGACGAGGGGCAGCTCATCCCTACCCCGGGCCTCATGAGAGGGTCGCCTTCCTTCCCCACTTCCTCCGCTGGATCGGGCTTTCCATCGCACCCATTTGTCCGGGGATCATGTTTTACTACGGCCTGAATTTCCACGATCCGCGCCAACTTCATCCTCAACATCTCGGCGCTTATCGTCAGGTGCGAGGCCTTCCTCCTCGCATCCGCCCCACTTCACTCAGGGCTCAAGACCTTCAACGCTGTCAAGGTAGTGAAGGGCACGCAAGCGGAATGCGGAGGCGCCATGTTGGGTAAGTTGCCCAACGCCCTCGCTCGAAGGGGCCTTCGTGGGCTCCATCAAGGGGTGGCAATCGGGTGGTTCTACATCACCGAGCCGCGCAAGCCCACATGGGGGCGCGGCCCCGAAGTTTAGATCTGGCGCCCCACGCAGCTCACCTCCGGAAAGAGAAGGGCTTGTTGTGGGGCAATCCGGCGAGCCGACGGACTCGAGCCTCGCATCCGTAAGCCGGTGAGCGGTAAGCTCAGCTCGCCGACGTGGTCCAAGTCATGCTCATCCGCCGGATTCTCCCATGCCAAGAACGGGCATTCGATCTGTGGGAGTTCAATCCGGAACAGCACCAGGCGCTAAGCGGGCTCTTCGATACGACAAGGCGCCTGGAGGGTGCTGTTTAAGGGCGCCGAAGCCCCCGCATCCGCGATGTAAGATCATGGATTTCGCCGCAAAGATCCGCCGACGAGGTAAGTGATTCAACCCCTTTACGGGACACTTGTGGTAATCAAATTGATTCTAGAGGGGTTTCATTCTGTCTCTTCCTTTGACAGGAATGGATGGAGAAGGCCAAGATGCTTATCAGCCCGGCTCCCATGCCAGAAGACCGAGAGAACACCCGCTTAGCAGGGCTGCTGGTTCCGGCGCCGCACATGGTGCCGGAGAAGAAGGCCAAGAAGGTGGCCGCGGGGACTCGAAAGAGTTCCCGCAATCAGGTGTCTGACAACGACGCAGACTCCTCCCCCGAGGACGAGGAGGAGGAGGAGGACTCTCTCCCAGAGGAGGGAGAGAAGAAGCGGAAGGCTTCCCCAATAGGGGAGGCCGAAGGGTCCAAGAGGGGGAGGACTATCCCCCCGGACAGTTTCGCCAACACCATCGTTGGCGAGGATGAATGGTCTCCAAGGGCCAGGCGTCCGGCAAGATCGTAAGTATCCGGATCCTTGATATGTAATTTCTTTCGTGGTCGTAGTGTCCTTAATGCCGCATTCGTCCGTAGTCCGCCGATGACGATCTCCCCGACTCATCGAAGCGGGTCGCTGGCCCCGCCGGATGTGGATTCACTTCCGATCGCTTTCTACCCCACGCGCCGATGAGGACGCCGAGGTGGGATCCCGAGAGGAACCCATCAGAGGAGGCTCCGAGGCGCCGTCCAGCAGCCTCCGACTTTGCGCCGACTCTACATCGAACCCGCAGTGGTTCCAGAGTCCGCAAGCGGTCCTTCAAAGAAGGGCAAGACCGGACACCGCGGCCTCCGCCCAACCGAGGCGCCGGATAACTTGTTGGAGGCGCTTAAAGGCGCTTCCATCGAAGAACACCGCACTATCATGAGTGCGGTGATTCAAAAGGTTCAGCTTGCCAAAAGCGGGCCGACCGAAGCTCGTAGCAGCCTTCTAACAGCCGTGAGGTAAGAAGTTAAAATTATGTAACGAATACCGCATAGACAAGAGTTTCGATGCTCGGCCCGTGTTCGGAAAGAAAAGCCGACCGAGGATCTAACAAGATATGCGCAGGTTGCTTAACATATGTCAATGTGGGTTTGCAGGCGCGCCGCCGACCTCGCCACACTATCGGCGGAGGTCGACGTGTTGAAAAAGGATCTCGAGCGGTCCGAGCAAGAGCTCGGCCATGCCAAGAAGCAGCTCGAGGACAAAGAAGGTGAGTCACACCACTTTGAATGGTTACCTTACATAAAAGGATTTTGGTTGCAATAAAATTAACAAGGATAATATGGGTATTGCAGGGCCACGAACGAGGTGGCAGCCACGAAGGAGGTCAGGTCCGCGCCGAACACAAGCTTGACATGAGCGGGAAGAGCGAGAGAAGCAGGAGGCACGAGTGGCGGAAGTACGGCAAGAGCTCCAAACTCTCATGGAGAAGCATGAGAGTTTGGAGTGTGACTCCAAGACTCGAGAGTCCGAGCTTGCCTCGGCTCTAGAAAGTGCCAAGTCTGCCAAGGCCGAGGCCCATAAGGCCCTTCAGGAGGTTGAAGATGTAAAGAAAATAGCGGCGGGTAAGGCATTTCTCATGCAAAGCAAGCATGTTAATGTAAACTACCTTACACTTACCCACGTTCGGAGCTCTCCAGGGGCGTTTGCAGATCTGCGCCAGAGGCGTCCGATGCCGCCAAGATTCTATCGTGGCGTGGAGGGAGCTCGACGGAGAAGGTCTTCGGTCTCAAGATCCGAGGCCGACATCCGATGCTTTCAAGCGACCGGTGAAGCGGTGGTCGAACTCCACAAGGTAGCTGAGGAGGCCATGAAGGCTCTCATAGTCCGGTGTGGCTCGGACAGCCATGCCCGAAGCTACTTCGCCTCATGCACGTGGCTGGTGGATGCGCCTCGGGTGGAGGTCATCAAGCGCCCGCCAGTATTGAAGGTGCTCGTCGGGCCCTTGCCCGCATTAAAGGTGCATTGGGGCAAGTTGGATGCGAGAAGCTTCTCATGGACCCACCGCCACCGGCAAGGAGTATCGCACGCCGAGATGTATTATAAAACTGTCTCAAGGGAGCCCGCGATATTGCGGATGAGTGCCCCGAAATGTAATATTTGAGTAAACTCGTTATGTATTATCCTCGGCTGAAACTTTGTTCATGTGCGTTTAAGCAACGCTTGTTTAATTTAAAATATTACCTTCAGGCGGCCGTTTATAAAATCGAGAGATGGCAAGTCGTTGGCTTCAGCCCCCAAGCCACGAAAGTTTGGGGTGTTAGGGATAAACTTGAGCACTCTTGTTCCCATTTTGGGTCCATCTAGGAGGCGCCAACACAACGAACAAGGCAACCGGACTTATAATGCTTGAACACTCTCACTTAGCCATAGAATTCTATAATTTTAAATTTGGTGAAGCCCCGGTATTCGGAAGACCGAATCCGGGCGCTATCCATGCCTTCGTCGGACATTGTCCGAACTTCGTCAAGCGGCGTGAGTCTTTAAGGACCCGAAAAACCCTCTCGAACAATGACCAGGTCTCTCGCCTTATCATGCCGCCGGTTTTAGCTTTTCCATCGAGGCACTCGCCCGGCTCAACCGGGCGCAATCGCATGGTTCTCCGGTGCCACCTTAGCCCGGCTGAGCGGAACGTAAGGCACCAAAACGTGGGAGCCGCAAACCCAACTGTTGACCCAAGACATGATTCGAGCCGATTCATATAATGCTATAAGTTCGGGTGCCGCACTTATGAAAGTGTTCGGACTTTATCACACCATAATTTGGGGAGCGAAGCCTGGCGATTCGGCCGCACCAAAATATACGGGTGCAAGATGTCATGTGATGAACATATATATAAAAAGTGATGTAATTGCAGTCGAAAAGTGCTGCATTATTTATTAAAGGAAATCTGCTATGAGTGCGGACTGATATAAATAGTGCGGTAAGCAAGGGATTTGGACTAAGTAAGCATGTCCCCCTTCAGGGGTGAGCTGCGGACTTGGTGTATATAATCGAATTTAATGCTCGTAATTGAGACCACCTGAGTGTTCGTCGCAGCCTTCTTTCGTCCCTGACTGTTGCATCATGAGTTCGGCAGGTTCATCGCCGGACAGGGCCTCTGGTTAACGGAGTCCTGTGTACACAAAGAAGGAAAAAAAAAGGGGCACACTTGCGGGCCACCGGTGTGGTCAAACCGCACTCTGGGTTCGTTGCGATCGTGCCCCTTCCCCTGTGCCCATGGTATCTCCAAAGCGTAATGATGTACGCGGAGTGTTATTCTTGCTATCATGCACGGGCGAGGGTTGGGGCCGCATTGCTACGGCGATGCTCGATCGCGCCAGTGGTCTTGGTTGGCATTGCTCCGGCGCTGCTTTTATCAGATCCGGCCTTTAACGGCCGGACTCGAGAATGCCTTAAAAGGCTGCTCAGGCTTCGCCATGAGAGCATTGTATGTTCCTCCGCTCGGAGGAGCGTTCCGTATTCCCATTGACCGTGATTACTCCATGAGGGCCTCGCATCTTGAGCTTTAGGTATGCATAACGCGGCACGCGCTGAATTTTGTAAACGCGTTCGTCTCGAGCAGAGCGTGATAGCCGCCGCTAAACGGGACTATGTCAAGATTAACTCCTTGCTCCGGAAATTATCCGGGATCCAAGAGCACTTCCAGTGTGACCGAGCTGCATAGCTTGGCTTCACTCTGGTATGACACCTTTAAAGGTTGTCTTTGTAGGTTTAATCCTTGAGGGTCTATGCCCATTTTGCGACCGTATCCCGATAAAGCAGGTTCAGCACGCCGCCATCCATCGACTCTCGTGAGGTGAAATCCATCGATGATTGGGTCTAAAACCAATGCGCGAATCCGCCATGGCGTATGCTGGTCGGGTGGTCTCTTCGATCGAAAGTGATCGGACAAGAGGACCATGGATTGAACTTCGGGCGATCGCTCCATCGCATAGACGCCCCTTAGTGCGCGCTTCCTCTCCTCTTGGGTATATGGGTCGCGTAAATCATATTCACCGTCTGCACGCGTGTGGGGAAAACCCTTCGTCCTCTATTGTTCGGGCGGCGGGTCTCTTCCTCGTCGTCATTTGTTCAGCCCCTTGTCGTTGTTTTCGCAATTAACTTGCTCGCTGCTTGAACACCCAAGCAATCTCTATTAGTGTGATTAGCTGGTTTTTCAGGGTGCCATGTATCCGCATAAGCGGTCGAGTATTCGGTCCAAATTGGACGGACCGGAATGGTTCTTTTGAACGGCTTCTTTTCACGACCGGTTTAGAGCCTCGGAATCCGGCGTTGATTGCCGTATCCTCCTTATCGTCGCCGTTAATGTGGCGTTTGTTTTTGTTTCGACGTGACCTGCCGTTGTTGTCCTTGGTATCCGGACTGCCAGAATTTTTGCGGAGATTGTTGCTGCGAGCTAGCCAGTTGTCCTCTCCCGTGCAAAAGCGGGTCATTAATGATGTGAGGGCTGCCATAGATTTCGGCTTTTCCTGCCCCAGGTGCCGGGCTAGCCATTCGTCTCGGATGTTATGTTTGAAGGCTGCAAGGGCCTCTGCGTCCGGACAGTCGACGATTTGGTTTTTCTTTGTCAAGAACCGTGTCCAGATTTGTCTGGCCGATTCGTCTGGCTGCTGAATAATGTGGCTTAGGTCATCGGTGTCTGGTGGTCGCACATACGTGCCCTGGAAGTTGTCGAGGAATGTGGCTTCCAGGTCTTCCCAGCACCCAATTGACTCTGTGGGCAAGCTTTTTAGCCAATGCCGAGCTGGTCCTTTAAGCTTGAGTGGGAGATACTTGATGGCATGGAGATCGTCGCCGCGGGCCATATGGATGTGGAGAAGATAATCTTCGATCCAAACCGCGGGGTCTGTTGTGCCATCGTAAGATTCAATGTTAACGGGTTTAAACCCTTCGGGGATTTGATGATCCATTACTTCGTCAGTGAAGCATAGCGGGTGTGCGGCGCCTCTGTATTGAGCAATATCGCGACGCAGCTCGAGAGAGCATTGTCTGCTGTGTTCGGCCCGGCCGGGGTTATTGTATCCGGCGCGACGGTATTTGTCGTGGGTCGTGGGGCGCCCACGTGATCCGTAGATGGATCTAGATTGCCTTGCTTTGTCCTCCAATATGTCTCCCAAGTCCGGCCATTCCCTCTTGGCTTCGTACTTTTGGAGCGATGCCGGGTTACGGTCTTGGCGGGGGCCCGATGCCTCTGTCATGACCACGGGTGGTCGGTCACCATATCGTATACCGGTGATGGAGGTATGTATGCTTCCTCCTCTAATCGGAGGAGCAGCTTGCGCCTTGGGTAACTTTTGAGGGGCGTTCGAAGTTTATACTCTTCGCCGCGAGGACCTCGGTCCATCGATCGCCAAGAGTCCCGATCAGCTTGAAGCTGTTGCTTTTCTTTAGGCTGTTTCTTTGTGGCGATAAGCTGCGCTTGAAGCGCTCTTGTTCGACGGGATCCTCGTGTACGATTTAATTCATCATCGCTGAGGCTTGCTTTGTCTTGGAGGGGGGCATATAGTTATGATCCTCAACTCTTCGCTTGCCGCCTCTTGTGAGGGCTTGCTTCGCATCCTCCCTGCGCCGAGTCTTGCGGGAGGGGATTGTCTTCGGCACTCTCGAGTATTATTATCTCCGTGCGGAATCTCCATTCTTGCTTTGTGGCGGGATTTAGAGCGCGCCGACGCCGCGGCTTGGGCTACTTTTAAAGAGTCCGCCTCACGCTTCTTCGCCGTCCCGTCTTTTGGGGTGTCCACCATATATATGTCGATGACGAGGTGGTCTTCCAGGCCTCGTAGGCGCTGGTTCTGTTCGCCTCGCATCGCCGTCCATAGCGCCGATGTCGTCTTGAGTCATAGTCTAGCATGTCGGTTAGATCATCGACAGTGGCTACAAAGTGGGTGGTGGGTGGGCTCAATTTCTTCGTCGTCTGCATTCCAACCATCCCGCCATAGTCCGCCAGGCTCTCCCGATAGCGTAAAGATGCTTTAGCGAAGTTTAGGATGTCGCCAAAGGGCGAGTGTTGAAGATGTCCGCGCGGTGAATTTATAACCGGCGCCCAATCCGAATCGATTGGTAGGGGCGCGGGAGGTTGAGTCCGCAAGGAGTCCGCGCCTCGGAATCACGAAGTTTCGCGAGGGACAAGATTAGTGTTCGCCCATCGCCGCTGATGTTGAAGCCCTCGTGGCGGCGTCTATCCACCGCCCTCGATCCGGGCGATCGGCTCCGGACTAACGGCCGAAGCGGATTCGTGCAGCGTTACCAAGGCACCGCTCGACGGCAGAGCTAGATCATGTCCGTCGTCACAAAGGCGGGGCGCTTTGGTCAGGCTCGAGTTCGTCAAGATCAAGTCTCCGTGGACATCGGCCGTGAAGTTTAGGCTTCCAACCGACTCGACGGCCTGGGGCGTAGCTTCGATCCGCTCCGGATGGCCAAGTGAATTAGCCCGCAGGCGGCCGCCGAATACTAAGATCCGCCCGGGAGAAAAGTCTCACCCGACAGCGTTGTTGGTTGAAGATGCCATCAGCCTATCGGTGACGGCACAGAGGAACTCTCAATGAAAGCACCAATGTCGGTGTCAAACCGGCGGATCTCGTAGGGGGTCCCGAATCGCATGCGTCTAGGCGGATGGTAACAGGAGACGAGGGACACGATGTTTTACCTGTGTTGGGCCCTCTCGATGGAGGTAAAACCCACGCCCCGCTTGATTAATATTGATGATATGGGTAGTACAAGAGTGGATCTACCACGAGATCAAGGAGGCTAAACCTAGAAGCTAGCCTATGGTATGATTGCTGTAATGTATGTTTTCCCACAGACTAAAGCCCTCCGGTTTATATAGACACCGGAGGAGGCTAGGTTTACAGTAGTCGGTTACAATGGTAGGAGATCTACATATCCAGACGCCAAGCTTGCCTTCCACGCCAAGGAAAGTCCCATCCGGACACGGACGGAGTCTTCAATCTTGTATCTTTGTAGTCTTGGAGTCCGGCGGACGATGATAGTCCGGCTGTCCGGACACCCCCTAGTCCAGGACTCCCTCGGTACCCCACTATCTATCTTAGGGTTCAGGGTGAGGGAGGTGGTCGCAGGCGGTGGCGGGGCGGTGGCATGGGGATCGCCGGAGATAAAGCTCGGCACGGGGGGGCCTAGAGGATGGCTGGGCGGCGGACCGACCGGTGGGGAGCGTTGGCGGGCGGGCAGCAGACCGTCGACCGCTGGTGGCGGGGCTACTGTTTGGCTGGTGGTGGTGGCGGCTCGGGGTGGAGGTTGAAGATGAACCGCAGCCCTTGATTTCAGATCCAACGGCTACAAAATCGATCAACAGAGATGAAAGAGTCATCGACCGACGTAGCCTCACCTTGCTAGTGTGTTCGGGCCGACGACAAAATTCAGTTTCGACAGCTTAAGTTTAGTTTAAACGCTTAAATTCAGTTTCGACAGTTAAGTCAGAGATGAGCGGCTGATGTATTTTACATCTAGCACTTTGTGGTTATGTATTTTACGTCATGTATTGGAGATGTTATTAGAATTCCACTCAGGTTAACCTTGTCTCTCTTGTCCTGCTTCAGCCTCGGCGTCGTACAACTCACCGGAGCTGCTCCAACGATGAAACCCTCCATCACAGCGGAGTAGTACCTCGGGCTCCATCTCCAGACGCCTAAGAACTTATTCCCCTCCTCTGATAGCCAAGACAATCGGAGCATCCTCACCGGCCAACCCAATCACGCTTAGATCGACATGGCTTCGCCAAAGAGGTTGTGCACTTGTTGCATCTCTTTTTTACTCTACATGTTATATATATTGTCCACTGAGCACTCGTAGTAACGGGAAATACGATTATTTTATCATACAGTATGACAAGCAGTGAGGTACCAGGCAACTTAGCTATCCGTGATGGACTCTCTTGAACGTCGTCATTATTTATCTATGCGCGTTTGAGCTGTGCATTTGTCGATGGGCCTGGGAGTTGAGCTAGTATGGCAATGGACTGGGTCCAAAGTAATAGAAGTAGCACAAAAACATTTTTTAGTGTAGGATTTTCCTTGCTCAAGCCTGCCTACTAGAATCGCCAGTGCTTTGAAAGGAAAAGTGAATGAAAAACATAGGAATTGGAAAGTTTCCTATGGTACTACTTTTCATGAATTTGGTGCAAAGGAATGGAGCAAAGGAAAACTGTAGGATTTGTTCCTTTAGTGTCTCCTTGAAAGAAAAACCATAGGAATTCTAATTTCCACTTGTCCTCCTTTTCATATTCCTATTCATCAAGCACAAGACTAAGAGATAGTAGCATAATAGCATTATAACCGTACATTTTCTTGTGGTTTGACTTAATCTCACCATGCTTTTTGCATCATGTGATCTTCCAATTGTTGTGAATCAAACACCCAGTTAGCGTAAATCCTGTTTTTAAATTCTCTGCTTTGCACTGCATTCCTATCATATTCTTGTCTATTTCCTATCCTCGCATCGTTAGAATCCTCAAATTCAAACAAGCCCTTACTCAATTACTTCATTATAGATATGTGTCAAAGAAAACCTTGTGTGGTTTGTCCGCTCTCTGCTTGTTGTGTTCCACCCAGCTCAATTGCTCCAATGACGGAAGGGTTCACCATAGCAGGATCCGCTCTCCGGGCCGCGCCTCCAGATCTTCTTTCATTACCGGCAGCCACGACAACTGCATTACCATCATCAACTGAGCAGATGACCTCAAGGACTACACGGGTCCGCAAGAGAGGTCACACTCTTCCGTGTCTGCTTATGTTATGCGTCGCTTAATATGATGACATGCTACATTATCATCGTGTTCACCTATTAGACTCGAGTCAGTCCAAACTAATCTTGAACTTGAGTTTTAAATGGTTGTGGGGTACATATTGGGGCAGCAATCGGTACTATCTGTCTACTATCCGTTAATCTCCGGTGTCTACTATGAGTTTCATGTTGGGTGCAAATGAACATTAAAGGAGTCATTATCGTATTTTTAACTAAAGCTATTATCCGCTCGCTATCATTGGTTTTGGGTCTATCCACAGTTTGCTACCATCACTCTGGATTTGTGCATGCACTCCTTACATAATCTCACTATGTTTTATTCCTATGCATGCCAGTTATTGTACACAATGGAACTGATCATGTAGAGCAAAAGAGACGAGCCTTGCATGGCAATAAAATTTCATGCAGACGTTGTTCCATGGTGGGCGCAAAGGCAGCCCCCCTCCACCCATTTCGGATCGTAATCAAGAGGAAGATAACTGTTCTGAGGGGGATTTAGAAGGAGAGGACCACTCCTATTTACCCCATGAGGTCTTCGCTCTAACTTGGCATGCTGATGTTGGTAATATCATGCATATGGTGCCTTGCATTGCTTACTGTATACATTAAAGATGTCATCTGCTAGTTTAGACATGCTTTGTGTCAATGCCATCTGTTTAGTTTCTTTATCGTATATGTGAATCATGCAATGCCATCTTGTTTAGCCAGGCATCATATATGTGAATTTTGCAATGCACCACAGTTAGCCACCATCTTATATGTGAATTATATCATGCCATCATTTTTTTTATTACGTGTTAAATTTGTCAACAATTTTAGTACATTCAATTACTCTTCCTGTGCATCAGCCATTCGGCACGGTCATGGAAAAATCTGGAGTGGAAACAAGGTCTTGAGAGCAGACAATGCTATCTGACGAAGCGCATGTCTTACTAGTTACTGATAGCTCCTCAGAGGAGGATTCAGAGATAGATGACCAGTCATATCCCCCCCAAGGTGCATGCTCTAACTTGGCAGGGTTATGTTGCTCATATTGTGCATATGGTATCTTGCATTGCTATGTCATTCGGTTAGTTTAGACGTGTGAATGCCACCTGTTTAGTGTCTAATTACCACATATGTGAATTATGCAATGCCATCTTGTTGCAAGACATTATATATGTGAATTATGCAATGTTATCTTGTTGCAAGGCATTATGTATGTGAATTATGCAATGCCATGCTGTTTAGGCAAGCGTCATATATGTGAATTATATCATGCCGTCCTTTTTTTGTATTTCTCATTGCTTTTGTCGACAATGTTTGTATATTCAACTGATCTTCTTGTGCATCAGCCATTTGAATTGGTGATGGAGAAACTGGAGTGAGAACAAGGTCTTGAGAGCGCACAATGCTACTTGGTCAAGCAGATATCTTCTTTGGTTACGATAGCTCTTCAGAGGAGGATTCAGAGGCGATGACCATCCTATTATCCCCCGAGGTGTATGCTCAAACTTGGCAGGTTATATTACTCATATCATGCATATGTTGTATTGCAATGCTTAGTATTTACATCATATACACAATATTGAATGCCATCTCCTTAGTTGACACATCATATATGCAATTGCCCTCTACTCACTTCCTTAGTATATAAATCATATATTTGAATTATGTCATGCCATGATGTTTACATAGACAGCATGTATCTGAACTATGGCATGCCAACCCATTTTCTAAAGACATAATATAGTTATATCATCTCATCCTGTTTACATAGTCATCATATTTTAAATTATGCCATTCTATCCGTGAATTATATCATGCCATCATGTTTCCATCCACGGCATGTTTATGATTTATGGCATGCCAACCACTTTAATAGACACATCGTATAGTTATATCATGTCATCCTGTTTACATAGTCATCATCTTTTGAAGTATGTCATTCTATCCTGTTTAGTTAGCCATCATACATGTGAAATTGTGTCATGCTATCCTGTTTAATTAGCCATCATATATGTGAAATTATGTCCTGCTATTCTGTTTGGTTAGACAACATAAATGTGAATTATTTCATGCCCTGTTTTCTCCCTACTATCCATTGCACCTATCTATCTTACAATGTCTGTACATTCAATTACTTTTCTTGTTTATCAGCCATTTCAATTGGAGGGAGTGATAGCAGTATCTGTGGGAGTAAAAACACGGTCTTCAGAAAAGATCGTGCTACCTGTCGATGCAGATAGAACCACAGTTGTACTTGCCCAAGAACCAGCCCCACCACACATAACCCACACTCATGCAAATTGTACCCCTACCCAGTTGGATAGAGAACCAGCCACACCCCTTCTAACCCCAACCCCAGCAGATAGACACCCAGTTCCCGTTGACACAGCACCGTCTCCATCACAGAGCACCCAAACACGAGCAGTTAGTAAGGTAGCTACAGTGCCAAAAGCACGAGGACCACCACTCCGAACCCCAAGTCAACGCTTAAAGCAGAAGAAGAATTGTTCTCAGGTCAGGTTCCGTAGCTATGGTTCATACTACTTTGCTCTTGCATCATTGTATTTACTCATACCAACTAATTTCAAATTTGAAGGATGCAATTGAAACTCCAATGGCACAACAGGTATGTTTTAAACCTGTTTCTTCAATGTGTTTGGCTATTTGCTATTGTAACTTGCTCTATGTTGATTTCAGTTTCAGTTGAATAAACAGTTATGTTCTCATGCCATGCACATTACAAGTGTTGTTATTGTTGTGTAGTTTCCCACACTTATATTATGTCTATGTTGCTTTGTCTTTAATAGATATGATTCAAACTGTATCTATCTTGATTTGGCAACATAAACTATAATGATATAGACCATACAGTGACCATTACATAGATATATGTTTGTTTCATGCTGTTATCCTGTCCACCTTACTACTGAACTAGTTTACTAAAATGAGTTTCATATACTACATTGTAAACCTGTGATGTGTTTGTTTGTTTCTCTTTTAGAACGCAGATAAAATATTGGAGAAGAGTACCTAGTTATGCAATGGTAAAGGAAGTAATGCAGATAAGGTTCAACATAGTGAGACATCCCTGTTGGTCTCCAAGAAAGCTGATAAAAACTATATTGAAGACACAGAGACAATCCCAAAGTCCTGTCTTGATGTAGTGTTTGAGTTACTGGCTACTACTGCTGGCACCAGCTCTTTGAACTCATTGCCTGAATCAGTTCGGCTTCTTGAGTCTCAACTTCAAGTTGAAAGACATCGATCAGATGTTATGCGATAGGAAGCCGAAGGACTGAGGAAGTCCCTGCAGAATTCAGATGCATACTTTCTGGTGGAATAGCAAGTGCTAGAGGACTTAAGCGCCAAACAAGAGAAATTTAATAAGCTTGCTAAGCATCTTGCGAGCATTATGGGTACCCAGGATATTGTTTTTTGAGCTCTTCAAGTGGTTTCATTCGGACTTGTTTTGTCTTGGCGCTTATATGTCTTTGTGTTCCCTATATTTGCACCGTGGCGAACTTTGATGCCCAAGTGGATGTAATATGTAATAGTCGTGATAGCCTAGCATAAGTTGCTTGCTTATTTATTTCCTTATTGTCTTGTTTATTTCTTTGCTTGTAGTCGCAGCAGTTTTTTTCCGCGGTTTGCTAGTGGCGCAATAACCTATTTTTAAAACTAGGCCACAATAACCATGGGCTACATGTTTACTGTAGTTACCATTTCCCTCCTACGGGCCGTAGAAACAATGGGCCTTCTACGTGTCGTAGACACAATGGGTCTTGTACGGGCCGTATCATCAATGGGCCTTGTATGGGTCGTATGATCGGTTGGCCAAACATGGGCCAATAACATACCGCATTATGGCCGTAAACGGGCTAGAGTTGGAATCGTATGTTCATGGGCCGACCATAACGGGCCGTCATTAATCGGCCGTATTTGATGATGCTATGAAAACGGCCCAATGTATTAACGGGCCACAAAACGGGCCGACTGTAACCTCAGGCTGAATTTAGCCCACAAGCAGAAAATGACAGTAACGGGCCGTAAGTAAACGAATGCTGGAAATGAGCCCAAGAGTAAATGGGCTCTGAGAAGGCGAAAGATAACATCTTTGAAACGCCCAACGGAATAATGGGCCGTTAATGGGTATAAAGTGATACATCGTTCATTACGGACCGGTTCACCACGGCCGTTAATGGGTATAAAGTGATACACTGTTCACTTCGGGCCAGTTTCACCACGGCCGTTAATGGGCCAAAAGTTACAAAGGG
Source organism: Aegilops speltoides (assembly GCA_021437245.1). Classification (NCBI taxonomy): domain Eukaryota; kingdom Viridiplantae; phylum Streptophyta; class Magnoliopsida; order Poales; family Poaceae; genus Aegilops; species Aegilops speltoides. The sequence goes on along the minus strand of CM038143.1, from coordinate 121,937,779 downwards.
CCTCATATGGGACGAAAGACGTCATGGGCCATACATGGGCCAGAAGTGAAAACGGGCTGGAATCATATTGGATGGCCCAGATGACGCTACTGGGCCTAATTCGGATAGGGAGTAACGGGCGTTGGGTTAGCGGGCTGTAAATGGGCTATATGCGAATAGGTTGTTAACCGGCTTTCCATGGGCCGGCCCGCCAACTTTTGACCAAGTCAAACGGGCTGGCCTTTTCACAGGAATGGGCCTCTATTGGGTCGTGCCACGTGTCCACGTATCATAGGCGCCTTCTGTCCAATGAGTGGATGACATCTGTCCCAGCGATGAGTTCTTCCAGCCAACGATGATTTTACACGTGGAAAATCCCCATTGGTCGGGGCTGTTAACGGGTTATCAGATCCAAAACCCGACCCGATAGCTTAACGGAGTTCCGTTACGGTGGATGCCACGTGTCGGTCACCCTTGATGAAAGCACTTCTGTGATGCGCGATTTATCGTCATGGAAGTGGATACTTCAGTGATGATAATTTTGGTAATGTCATGGAACACTTCTACGATAGCACAGGTATGACTATCTTGATTCTGTCATAAAATCGTCATGGATGTACATGCATGATAGAAAACATGACCTACTGTGACAAACACGTATCATCACGGAAGTGTATTTTTTTGTAGTGTGATAGCCCTTCTTCTTCATCCAAGCAGCATCAGGTATGATCGTCTTCTCAGACCCACTCGAGATGTGCTTGCCAAGCTTCCTCAAAATCCGCTTATCGTGCTGACGATTCTCCTTTTGAGCAATGTGAGTCTGGTACTGCCCCTTGGCCTGCATGCAGAAAAGAGTCTTCATCCTGTCCTTGAGCTTCGAAGCCCAAGATGGCTCGCAGAGGGAGGCTCATACTCCTCAGAACGGTCCTCCTCCTCCTCCGCAATCTCATCTTCCTCAACATCCATGCGGGCAGCCTCTGCTTTAGCCCGGGTAGTGGTGTTAGCCCACTTGTTATTTTGTCACAGCTTAATGGGCTCAATGCGAAACCAGTTGGGAGCATGAAACTCCTCACCCGGAAAGGGCTTCTCCCAAGTCTTCTGAATCAAGAGGTGCAAATAGGGTCCATAGATGGGAACCTTACGATGGAACACAGTAGGCTAAAGCTCACACCACATAATTTCAGAGACATCAAGTGGTCCAGGTTGTTGAAGACGCGCTTCCTCACAAATAAGCATCATGTCCACAAGATAGGAATGCACCTCGTCCTTGTCGCCCATGCGAGGAAAAAGAGAGTTGCGAAAGATCTGGTGCATGATGTCGAGAAACGGGTTCAGCACATAAGACCTCTTGCCACTGGGTAAAGTCTTCTCAACCAGGTATGGTTGAAGCTTGTCCTTGGAAGTAGACTCTGGGTTGGCATGCAGGCGGATACCAATGGGCACATCTAGCCCCTCATCATGAACGTGCAACAGATCCATGAACTCCTTCCACTCAGCAGTCATCTTGTTTCCATTTGTCATCCAAGTCATGCTCCGCTTCACATCCGAGTGGAAGTGGACATAAGCAAAAACCTGAGCCACAATCTTCGGGTCATAGTCAAGGTGGAACATGATGATCTCCTCAATACCAAACTGCTCCACCAAATCCAGAGGCTCACCAAAATATGCCTGGTTCTTCCTCAGATGCTCCATGTCAATCCACTGAACGGGTACGTAGATGTTCTGCTTGGCCTTGATCACATCTAGGTAGATGAGATTTTGTTGCTTGGTCCAAAACAAGTCATTGCCCCTTATTTGTTCCCGAGGCTTGATGTAGGGGTTGAGCTTCCTTCAAAGCTGAAACTCTGCTACAGGCATGTCTTCCAAGCTGACAACTGGCTCCTTGATCTTGGTGGTTGTTGTCTTGAAGTTGCGTGCTAGGGCATCAGACCCCTCAGGAGCTATGGCTGGGATTCGAGCGCCTAGCAACGGAACCGGAGCCACCACCTATGACACACAACGCAAACACACAAGAAGAGTGAGAAGGATTATTGCAAAGACCAAGGCCAATAAACGAAACAACTAGAAATGAGATTGGATGTGGCAAAACAAAATAATTTTAAGTCAAGCGGTAGTACTATAACTAGGCGCGAAAGTAAAATTTTACTACTGCTCTGACCGCGGTAGTACCGCAGAGGCCAGCGGTAGTACCGCTCGGCGCGGTATTACCACGCTCAGGGCGGAAGTAAAATTTTACATCCGCCCACCGGGCGATAGTACCGCTCCAGGCGGAGCGGTAGTACCGCACGGGGCGGATCTCGCATGAACGGATCTGAGAACATCCTGTAGGATCGGAAGTATGTCTAGAGGGGGGGTGATTAGACTACTTGACAAATTAAAAGTTTAGCCTTTTGATTAAGACAAGTTTTTGGCAAGTTCACAATGATGTTCAAGTCATGTATCACCCTACACATGCAATTCTAGAGTTATGGCAGCGGAAAGTAAATTGCACATGTAGTAAATAGAGGTGGAGAAGAGCAAACGCAATTTGGAGACACGGAGATTTTTCTCGTGGTTCCGATAGGTGGTGCTATCGTCAATCCACGTTGATGCAGACTTCAACCCACGGAGGGTAACGGCTGCGAGAGTCCACGGAGGGCTCCACCCACGAAGGGTCCACGAAGAAGCAACCTTGTCTATGCCATCATGGCCTACGTCCACGGAGGACTAGCCTTACTCGGGGTAGATCTTCACGAAGTAGGCGATCTCCTTGCCCTTACAAACTTCTTGGTTCAACTCCACATCTTGACGGAGGCTCCCAAGCGACACCTAACCAATCTAGGAGGCACCACCCTCCAAAAGGTAATAGATGGTGTTGGTGATGATGAACTCCTTGCTCTTGTGCTTCAAATGATAATCTCCCCAACACTCAACTCTCCTCACCTGATTTGGCTGTGGTGGAAGAAAGGATTGAGTGGAAAGCAACTTGGGAAGGCTAGAAATCAAGTTTCATATGGTGGGAGTGGAGCAACTTGATCTCAACACAAGGGTAGGTAGTTTTCTTCTCGTAAATGTAAGGTAGGAGTGGTAGTTCTTTCGATGGCTCTCTCCACGAATGAAGAGGAGGTGGATGGGTATTTATAGCCTCCACACAAAATCCAACTGTTACACACATTTGACCAATCTCGGTCGGACCGAAGTTGACAACTCGGTGAGACCGAAAGTTCAAATCTGTGAACGTTGGGATTTTAGTGGGACCGAAAATACAATCTCTTGTTAGTCCGATTCTTCCAAAGACTAGGGTTTGCCATTCTCGGTGGGACCGACTTTATCATCTCGGTGACACCGATATGATTCTGTATGATTCTGAAGGTTGGCAACACTAGTTTCGGTGAGACCGAGTTTGGAATCGGAAAATCCGAAATTTCTAGGGTTTGGCTATATGGTGAGGTGGTTAATCTCGGTGTGGTGAGTTTATGGAATCGGTGGGACCGAGATTACTTATGAGTATATGTTGGAATGAAAGATTGTTGATAGTTTGGGAGATAGATCACTAAGCACTTTGAGCAACAGATCATCATCATAACCTCATCCCCTTTTAATAGTATTGGCTTTCCTATGGACTCAATGTGATCATGGATCACTAAACCAAAAATGGAGTCTTGAGCTTTTGCCAATGCTTTCCTTAGCATTTTGAGGGGTCCACATCATCGGTCATTGCCATACCCATATCACTGAACTTTCTGAAATATTCTCAAGAAACAATTAGTTCAATGATATATATGTTGTTATTAATTACCAAAACCACCCGGGGATTAGTTGCACTTTCAGTCTCCCCCTTTTTGGTAATTGATGACAACATATAGATCAAAGCTTCGACAAGTGATATAATCAATGAATGATATCGTCGCTTTGAGAAGTATGTGATAAGCAAGAGCCCCCCCTAAATTTGTCCATTATTTAAGATTTGCGTTTGAATGCAAATGCACAATCGATTAGGATCATGGGTCACTCTTCCATGTCACATACATCTTGGTGGAGCGCACAAAATGATAAGAATGAATAGCATGCACCCAATCACCAAGACATGAGTAAATGATCATACAAGATATGAATAGCATATGATAAGCATTAAGCACACATTAAGCATAGTATGATCAAGCACTCATCAAAGTAGGGCAAACGTAGTATCAAACACACGGAATGTCTCGGAAAACTCAAAAGTATCTCAAGGAAAACCGCAAACGAAAGAGCAAAAGCGAGCACTCTCTCTCTCGAAGTCCTATGATCTATACAATTTCTCCCCTTTGGCAACAAGTTACCAAAAGTTCGAAGGTATAGAGCTAAGCGTCACTAGGGACTCTGTTGGCGGCTCTGCTCAGGTTGATGGAGTGGAGATAGCTGCATCCGCAAAGGCTTCTGCCTGAAGTCTGTGGAGCTGGAGGAGTGGACCTCGGAGCTGGAGCTGGAACCGATGGAGCTGTGGGAGGTCTTGATGTAGTAGTACAGGGTCATCCTTTGGAATAGCAACTGATCCGGGTCTTGTGGGAACTCGAGCAGCTGCTCATAATCATCTGGACCAAATCACCTTCCATCTCCTTCATGAGCTCTGCCTTCTCCTCTTGGCTTCCTCAATATCCGCCTCAAGCTTGTTGACAAGTGACTTGCACTTGATCCACTTGACATCCGAGCATGGAACTTGTCTTCAACTATCCTCTCAAGACTCTCCCGAGGCGCACTATCTTTGGCCAGCGTAGTTCAATCCTCCGGGTAGCTTCAAGAAGTTGTTCTCCAACGCTCTTGGGTTTTCTTCTGCCGCCGCTGCTTCCTTCTCAGCTTTGGCTTGTTTGGCAGCTTCAGACTTAGCTTGTCCTTCAACAGATGTGGGATCATCCTCTGTCATCACAACTTCATTGTCCTCATGTTCAGGCTGCAGTGGCAAGTGGGGTCTATCCAACAAGTAGGTGTCCGTGCCAAACTTGGCATTGATGAGCATTTGAATGTGTGGAGCAAACCCACATGACCTCTTCTGGTCTGCTGCTGTCCTCTTGATAGTCTCAACTATCAGGTCCATCACCTTGAAAGGTGCCTTCTGATCTAGAATATGCAGCATGTTGATAGAATATCCTCTTATCATGCGATGGTCTCCTGACTTGGGCATCAAAGTATGCCTCAGAATAGTGTTAGTGGTTGGGAGACCTGCCTGAAGATGATACACTGATCCAAGCTTCCATAGCTCTACATCTTTGGCTGGTACCTCATTGTACATATTTTTCATTGACTCATGGTTTTTCTTTGGAATTCCATAGACATCAACATCATCATCTCTTGATACTGGAGCATTCAGCAGTGCTCTCCACTCTTCAACTGTTGAAGAGAATCTCTGGCCTTCAGTCATCCATACAATTCTGCCATCTGGATAGAAGTGTGCTGTGGCATAGAACTGCATGATCATCTCATCATTCCATGCTGTCAGCTCCTGACCAACAAACTCTGCAACTCCACATGCGGTGAAGCTCTCATGCACATGTGGGAAGTAGTCTCTGTGCTCTTCACTATCAATATATTCCCAGTCAACATATCTAGTGTCAGCAACAATGGGCTTCTTGTCCATAAGCACTGTCTCATAGAAATCTTGTTGCTCTCTGGTGTGGAATCTTGGGTCAACAGCTGTCCTTCTCCTGGTGGCATATGGATCAACTTGCCTCCATAGCCCGAGGCCTTTGTCCTTCCTTTCCTTCATATTTTACGCTCGAGGATGAGCATCATTGTGGATCGCGGTTTACATGCGAAGTTTTAGCAACACATGTGCCTCTTCATCGACTCATTTGGTGGCACATTGTCCTTCTTCTTCTCTGAAGCAGGAATGTTTCTCCTTGTCTTCTTGGGCTTGGCAAAGCAGGCTTGGCTTGAGCTGCCTTTGCTAGAGCTGATGGCTTAGATTTGGTAGGTGCTCACCTTCGATGGCATCTCCCATCAACTTAGGCTTCGAGGAGGTGGGGTGCTTCCTCATCGTAATCATCATCGCCTTCATCATGTACTATCCTCTTCCTCTTGGAAGTTTTCTTTATCTTCTTTGGAGGTTTCCTCTTCCATGCTCAACTTCTTGGCAACTGTGGACTTCTTCACTTTGTTTGGTGCCTTTCTTGGTATGTTGCCCTTGATAGTCTTTGGCAACCACTTTCCTCTTAGGTTTAGAAGTGATCTCTTCCTCAAAGAACAAAGTCGTAATCCTCTTCATCGAATTTCTCTTCTTCGCCCCCTGGTGGCAGCAGCAGCAAACCACTTGAGTGCTCCTCTCACCATCATCGGAAAAACTGCCGGCTTCAGACTAGTGCACGCCTCTGGAATCTCAAGCGGTGATTCGGACTGTTCGCTGTCACTTGCATCGGACATGACCGACAACCCGTGAATAGAATAGGTATAGGCGTAATAGAAGAGTTATCACAAACTGCAGAAGATTTTGCAAAAGAATGAGTTCAAATTTCAGTTTTAAGTTTTCACAGAATGCATTTCGGTCGACCGAGTCTAAAATTCGTGAATCCAAGTGTCTAAACAGAACCATTCACACCACTTTCGGTTGGACGAAATGGGTTTCGTCTAGCCGAGAACACTAGGGTTTCACTAAATCCTCATTTCGGTCTTACCGATTTGCACAACTTCGGTTGGACCGAAAGGTGCAAAGGTAATGGCCAGAGGCCAAATCGGTCGGTCCGAGAATGTAGAATCGGTCACACCGAGATGTGTTCGGCGGAAACCTAACCCTAAAATTTTCACTCGAATTTCGTTCTAAGAACTAATCTGCTGGATAGGAAGATTTCAAACATGGCAAGAAGCTAGGCAAACCAATCGTGCATTGAATCAGAGGTTGAAGCACGAGAGGGATCGAAACTCACCCTAACTTGGTGGAGTTTCACTACGGCGGCAACGGCGCGATGAGATTGACCGTTGACGGCGATGGAGACCCATGGCGAGGCGCCACAAAGCGACGGCGGAGACGATCCGGAGACCACGGCGACGGCAGCTAAGGGTTTGGGGGCGAGACGTTTTGAAGAAATAATCAACGCGCGCTGCCCTCAGGTATATATACCCTTCAGCTGTCGGTGGGACCGAGTTGGAAAACTCGGTGGCACCGAGATGGTTAACTGCAAGTAGTTACTCACATCGGTCACGCCGAAATTTGCAACTCGGTTTCACCGAGGTGAAAACCTAGATCAATCCAAGTGATTTGGTCTGTCCGATTTGAGTATATTGGTTTGACCGAAAGTACTTAGAAGGTTTTGGAAGTTAAGTGTTTGACGGATCGGTGGCTCGAAAGTGCTCCTCACTCGGTGTCTGTCCGAAAAAGACTTGTCCAAAGTTTGTTATATAAGCATGAATAGAGTTTGAGACAAGAAAGCATAGATAGCTAGGGAGGAACTTAGGCATTCTTGTCCATCCATTTGGTCAAAAGAGATAAAATCCAAAAGACCAAAGCAACAAATGGATGTCCTCGAATGGATAAAATTATGCATCCAACATGCTCACACAATAAGATAGCAAATGAAATATGTGTCAAACATGCACAAACAAAACTCTAGCAACTAGCACACAATTTGGCGATGACTAGGTCATCTATATATGAGTATATTGACTTAGGAGTCAAATGAGAACATTTGATCATAGGTCATACTCATCGTTTAAGCACAAGTGGGGTTACCACTTTTACATAAAGCATTAGTGTGTTCACATCATTTGAAGATGCTTTAGCTCATATCTTTAGAGCAAAGCTCCCCCTTGATGTGAGAACCCCTTTTAAAGGGTCAAACTAACCTTGGGTTGTCGTAGAAGACTTCATGTAGATGTTGAAGATGTGGATGCTCAATGTTGATGAAGATCATCAAGAGTTGGGAGCAATCCTTTGGATTCGGGCACTTTCAATACCTACATGGGTTAGTCTGTAACGCCCTCGATGCGGCTATATCTCCCACGTGTCGAAGCACGACTTAGAGGCATAACCGCATTGAAAGCAATGTCGCAAGTGAGGTAATCTTCACACAACCCAAGTAATACATAAGGGAAAAAGATACATAGTTGGCTTACAATCGCCACTTCACACAAATACATGAATAAAGCATTACATCATCCAGATACAATCAAGGTCCGACTACGGAACCAAAATAAAAGAAGAACCCCAAATGCGACAAAAGGTCCTCGATCGACCCCAACCTGGGCTCCACTCTCGATCAACTAGAACGAAACAATACAAAGGGCAAGATCTTCATCGAGCTCCTCCTTGAGCTTGGTTGCGCCACCGCTTTCGGTAACATAGGCACCGCAAACTGGTTTTGAAGTATCCGGTGAGCCACGGGGACTCAAACAATCTCGCACCGCGAGATCAAGACTATTTAAGCTTATGGGTAAGGTAAAGGCATGAGGTGGAGCTGCAGACAGCGACTAGCATATATGGTGGCTAACATACGCAAATGAGAGCGAGAAGAGAAGGCAAAGCACGGTCGATATAAGTATGATCAAGAAGTGATCCTATAGCAACCCACGTCAAGCATAACTCCAACACAGTGTTCACTTCCGGACCACCGAAAAAGACCATCACGGTTACACACTCGGTTGATGTATTTTAATTAAGGTCAACTTCAGGTCTTCTACAACCGGACGTTAACAAATTCCCATCTGCCACATAACCGCATGGCACGGCTTTGAAAGTTCAAATCCTGCAGGGTGTCCCAACTTAGCCCATGACAAGCTCTCACGGTCAAGCGGAGGAATAGACCTCCACCCAAGACACTCCGATCGACTCGGTATCCCGTACAACAAGACATTTCGACAGGTAAAACTAAACCAGCAACATCACCGAATGTGCCGACAAATCCCGATAGGAGCTGCACATATCTCTTTCTCGTGGCACACTCGGATGAGTCTAGCTACGAGTAAAACCAACCCTCAAGTTTCCCCGAGGTGGCCCCGCAGGTAGCTCGGTTCGGACCAACACTCAGAGGAGCACTGGCCGGGGGGGTTAAAATAATGATGACCCTTGAGTCTGCAGAACCCAAGGGAAAGAAAAGGCTAGGTGAGGCAAATGGTAAAACCAATGTTGGGCATTCTTTGGAGAAGCTTTACTTAAGGCGAATCGTCAAGGGTTCCCATTATAGCCCAACCGTAAGGGACGCAAAATCCGGGAACATAACACCGATATGACGGAAACTAGGGCGGCAAGAGTGGAACAAAACACCAGGCATAAGGCCGAGCCTTCCACCCTTTACCAAATATATAGATGCATTAATTAAATAAGATATATTGTGATATCCCAACAAGTAAACATGTTCCAACAAGGAACAACATCTTCATGTTCCAACAAGGAACAAACTCCAATCTTCACCTGCAACTAACAACACTATAAGAGGGGCTGAGCAAAGCGGTAACATAGCCAATCAACGGTTTGCTAGGAATGGTGTCAAAGGTTAGAGGTTTGACATGGCAATTTGGGAGGCTGACAAGCAAAAGGTAGGCATCGTAGCATTGGCATAGCAAAAGAGCGAGCAAAACTAGCATAGCAAAGATAGAAGTGATTTCGAGGGTATGATCATCTTGCCTGAAATCCCGCAAGGAAGAAGAACGATTCCATGAAGAAGACAAACGGACGAAGTCAAACGGATCCTCACAACTCCGGAACGGAACCGAAGCTAAGGAGAGAAACAAACCGGAAAGAAGCAAACAACATGGTAAACACACAGGCATAAACATGGCATGATGCACAAACAAGTATGATGCATGTCCGGTTTAAATAGCATGGCATGGCAAAGTGCACAAAACTATCTTACAAATTAAGTGGAGCTCAATATGCAACGAGTTGCATATTGACGAAACACCACATCAATTATTTAGTTCTCTCTCGGTTATGAACAAGACAAGATTAAATGTTGGTTAACATGGCGAGAGGTGAAGCATAATTAAACTACACCATCTAAACAATTTAAATGGGGCCGGATATAAAAACAACAAATCCGGTAAATCCCCATATGCATTTAGCAATTTGAAGCAACAACAATTTTAAGCATTTTAATTGTTGTTATCATGATGCGGATGACAAATGCAAGTATTATGCAATTTTTATGAAAACGTTAACATGAGCATGTTATGAAGCATTTGTCGCCATGGCGGAACGAAAGGGTGCCACGGCAACGATAACGAAAATGGTGCCACGGCAACGATAACGAAAATGGTGCCACGGAAACAATAACGAAAATGGTGCCACGGCAACAATAACGGAAATGGTGCCACGGCAACATTTCGGTGATCCGACAACTCCTCGAGATGTCGGTGCAAAAGAAAGTGTGGGTGAGCGTGTGATGCAAAAGATGGTGGGGTGATCCCGGATACCGGGTTCCCACGTGTCGGTGGCATGGCAAAAGAGGGGCGTCGCAAGGACAATTCGGACACGGTTCGAACATGAGCATCTCATACCACATGCATTCGTTCACGGGCGTCGTCTCGGTGGTATACCTTCGAAGCGTGCGTTTCGAGGCGGCACGAGTTCGATGCGGTGTAGGGGAAGTAGACGTTCACGGCGACGGTAGTGGTTCATGGACGTCGTGGAAGTAGTCGTTCTCGTTTCGTAGTCGAACATGTCGGCGGTAGTTGTACACACGTGGTAGTCGAACTTGATGCATCCGAAGGGGTACTTGCCGACAACGGCCGTCGTGGTACTTGGCGAGTCCGCGTAGTCGTGCATGTTCCAACATCAAACTTGGAGGGACACCGATGGCGTGGTACTTGGCGAATCCCGGAGATGGCGGAAGACAAATTTGGCACCCACGGTCTTGACATCAACAAAGTGCCGTGCAGCGGAGGGAACGCACAACGGGCACGGCAGCCACGGGTCATCCAAAAGCAGAGGCCATGGCGCCAGGATGACCGCGCAAGCGAAAGGCAGATCTTGGCGAGCGGGAGGCTCGCGGGGCCTCGGATGGGGCGGGACAGCTTGGCACGGAGCTGGTCGCGGTCAACGCACGAGGCGCGCGGCAGAGTGGAGGCAGGCAGGACGTGAAGGAGCTCGGCGAGGACGAGGGAGCTCCCCGGTTCCCGGCGGCAGAGGAGCTCTGCAGGCCGAGGCGGCGGCAGGGGAGGCTGCGGCCTCGACGCCAGCAGAGAAGAAGAAGAGGACTCGGGCGGCAGGGGAGGAGGCTTGGGCGCTGGATGGAGCAGCAAGGCGCGGCCGATCTGGAGGAGGCGACAGCGCTGGCTCAAGGAGCTCCAGGGAGCGTCGAGGAGAGAAGGAGAAGCAGCGGCGCGATGAGGCGGCCGGCCGGCGAGGAGGCGGGGACGAGGGCTGCGCGGCGAGGAGAGGAAGAGGGACTTGGGCGACGGGGTAGGGCGACGGGAGGAGGAGGAGGGTCGATGGCTGCGCGGCTCCTGCGTGCGGGATCGGGCGAGAGAGAGATGGGGATCAGGCGGCGGGTGTGTGTCTTGTGGCGCACGATGGGAGCGAGGGAGGCGATCGGGAGTTGAGGGGATCGGGCTAGGGTTAGGATAGATCGGTGGGGGGGTGGGCCTTGGCCAGCCCAAGAGGTCGGCCGGTGGGCTCCTCCTCTTTTTTCCTTTTCGTTTTCTTGAATGAAAACAAAAGGAAAACCAGAGGGGGGAAAAGAAGAGGATCTAGAGAAATATAAAAATATTCTCATGATCCTGAGCATGCTCACTATTAAATAAAATTAGTTTGGAGATTTATAAAGGACGTAAAATAATTCAAGTTTGAATTAAATTCAAACTTGAACCATTTTAAACCTTAACCAAAACAATTCCAAAAGAGATGAAATTTGGCAGAGAGGCTAGGTACACGGTGTTAGAATTTTGGGGAAAAGATGAGCATTTTTGGTGGAGGCAAAGTGGCACTTGCAAGAACGTAAGAAAAGGGAAGGAGGAGAAGTGAAGGTGCAATGGTTTGAAGAGGTGACAAGGGTACGCACAAGATGCTCATGGAAACAACATGAATGACAAAATGCAACATGGCAAGCACGAAGCTATACTTGATATGACCAAGATGCAACATAAGATGGCATGATGACATGATGCAATGCAAAAATAAAACAAATCACACAACAAAACTCGGAATAGCTGGAAGGCATCTGAAGCTCCGGTCTTGGGGCGTTACATAGTCCCACAAGGAACAAACAAGGATATCCATGGACATAGATTGAAGTACATAATAGATGATGTCCATGAAAGCAATGATTACCTTGTCCCTTGACTTACCAACAAGAGGGTTTGTGACTCCATGAACTAGTGCAAGATGTGGAAGTTGATTGCACAAGTTCTTGCCAAAATGAATATGAGTGAAGTATGTTATGAGTCACCCTCAAGAACTCTCTAGTTCTTCTTCTTGGGATCCACATCATCTTGATGGGAATCCTTGGGGTAGTAGTTGAGCTTGTGAAGTAGAACTTGAAGTTTCCTTGGGAACCCACTTGACCATGGCCTTGGGTGCTTCAATGAATGCATCAATCTCCTCTTGAAGCTTGTCCTTGCCTTTCAGCTTGTGGTCTTGTGGTGGAAGGTCATCTTGAGCTTGTTCCACATTGGAAGAAGTAGGATCATACTTCTCCTTTTGAGAAACAAACTTTGGAGTGGGACATTGACCTTCTTCCCATTCAACACCCTCGGCGTTGAACTTTCGCTCAAAACCAATTCCTTGATTCTTCCGGTGCCTCCCTTGCTTGCGAACAATTTCCTCAAAGTTCTTGCTTCCGGCAAGGCTCTTGTAGACACCTTTCTCTATAATCCCTTTCAATAAACTATTTTCTTGCTCAAGTGTAACTTGGCTTGAAACATTGTTAGTGGAATCAAGAGAATTACTAGAAGCAACAATATTGGATTTAGCATGATTATTGTTACTACTAGATGAAGAATTTTTCTTATGCTTGTCATGCTTAGTTTTAATAGGTGGCAAGAAATTAGACAAGAGAAGTCGTTTGGCAAGATATGAAGAACTCTTCTTTCGAAGATCGTCATTGATAGCTTTTAGAAACTCATGTTCTTGCTCTAGATTGAGCTTCTCGAAGCGTAGCTTCTCATGAGATCTTAGGAGCTCTCTATGATCTTCTTGAGTTGTTTCATGAGCTAACTTAAGAGTGTTTAGTTCTTTAGTTAGACGCTCAATCTCCTTCATAGCATTGTCATTCGACTCTTCTCGACTATAAAGACTACTAGCATGTTCATCATTACTAAGCTCACTAGATTTGTCATGTAAAAGCTCATCTTCACCAAGCAAGTCATCCTCATCACTATCAAAGTCAATGAATTCAGGGTGTGATACCTTGGGGCCTTTCGCCATGAAGCATCTTCCAATTCCCTCATTTGGTGAATCAAATATGTCATAGGAGTTGAAGTTGGAGGATACGAGAGCAAGACCGCAACACCTTCATCTTGGTCAGATTCGAGTTGGAGTGATAGCTTCTTCGGAGTGATTGTCGGAGTTGGAGCCGAGACCCATTCACCAACATGAGCTTGATGTTTTCTTCTTGTGTAGCTCCTTGATGACTTGTCTTTCCTTTCCGAATCCTTGCTTCTCCGAGAGGTTCTTCGTTCATAACGATCATCTCTACTCCTTCTCTCTTCCGAGGCGACTCTTCTCTTGAGCTTCTTCTTCTTGGAGATTCTTCTCTTCTCTTGTGGGGAGTGGAACACTCATTTGAGTAGTGTCCGGTCTTCCACAATTGTAGCAGATTCGATCACGACTAGAAGATCTCTTTTCATCATATGATCTAGACTTTGAGCTTCTTTCCTTGCTTCTACTCTTGTAGAATTTGTTGAAGTTCTTCACCATTAGGCTTATCTCTTCATTGGAAACCAGCTTGTCACTTGAGGTTGTGGGAGCTTCAACTGTAGCTTTGTAAGCACCACTTGACTTGTTGTGAAGCTCTTCCTTGTCTTTAAGTGTCATCTCATGAGCAACAATCCTTCCAATGACTTCGGTAGGCTTGAGATCCTTGTAGTTTGGCATCATTTGGATCAAAGTGCACACGGTGTCATACTTTCCATCCAAAGCTCTGAGAATCTTCTTGATGATGAATCGGTCGGTCATTTCTTCGCTTCCTAAGCCGGCAATCTCATTTGTGATGAGAGCAAGCCTAGAGTACATTTCAGCGACTCCTTCACCTTCCTTCATCTTGAACTTGTCAAGTTGACCTTGAAGAACATCTAGCTTTGATTCCTTCACGGACTCGGTACCTTCGTGCATTTCGACCAAAGTATCCCAAATCTCTTTTGCATTCTCAAGACGGCTGATCTTGTTGAACTCCTCGGGACACAAAGCATTGAAGAGAATGTCACAAGCTTGAGCATTGTTACGTAACATCCATAACTCATCCATCAGTAGCTTCGCAATCCGGAACTTTTCCTTCCTCGAAGAACTCACCTTGCAAGCCAACACAAATAATGCCCCATGCGGGGTTTTGTCCAAGAATATGCATTTTCATTTTGTGCTTCCAACTAGCAAAATTTGAACCATCAAAGTAAGGACCTCTACGAAAATTACCCTCACTAGACGCCATACTCTCCTAGGTTGTGAAACCAAGCTTATGGAGTCCAATGCAATGGAAACCAATCCAATGGAGACCAAAGCTCTGATACCACTTGTAGGATCGGAAGTATGTCTAGAGGGGGGGGTGATTAGACTACTTGACAATTTAAAAGTTTAGCCTTTTGATTAAGACAAGTTTTTGGCAAGTTCACAATGATGTTCAAGTCATGTATCACCCTACACATGCAATTCTAGAGTTATGGCAGCGGAAAGTAAATTGCACATGTAGTAAATAGAGGTGGAGAAGAGCAAACGCAATTTGGAGACACAGAGATTTTTCTCGTGGTTCCGATAGGTGGTGCTATCGTCAATCTACGTTGATGGAGACTTCAACCCACGGAGGGTAACGACTGCGAGAGTCCACGGAGGGCTCCACCCACGAAGGGTCCACGAAGAAGCAACCTTGTCTATGCCATCATGGCCTACGTCCACGGAGGACTAGCCTTACTCGGGGTAGATCTTCACGAAGTAGGCGATCTCCTTGCCCTTACAAACTTCTTGGTTCAACTCCACATCTTGACGGAGGCTCCCAAGCGACACCTAACCAATCTAGGAGGCACCACCCTCCAAAAGGTAATAGATGGTGTTGGTGATGATGAACTCCTTGCTCTTGTGCTTCAAATGATAATCTCCCCAACACTCAACTCTCCTCACTGATTTGGCTGTGGTGGAAGAAAGGATTGAGTGGAAAGCAACTTGGGAAGGCTAGAAATCAAGTTTCATATGGTGGGAGTGAAGCAACTTGATCTCAACACAAGGGTAGGTAGTTTTCTTCTCGTAAATGTAAGGTAGGAGTGGTAGTTCTTTCGATGGCTCTCTCCACGAATGAAGAGGAGGTGGAGGGTATTTATAGCCTCCACACAAAATCCAACTGCGTTACACACATTTGACCAATCTCGGTCGGGACCGAAGTTGACAACTCGGTGAGACCGAAAGTTCAAATCTTGTGAGCGTTGGGATTTTCAGTGGGACCGAAAATACAATCTCGGTTAGTCCGATTCTTCCAAAGACTAGGGTTTGCCATTCTCGGTGGGACCGACTTTATCATCTCGGTGACACCGATATGATTCTGAAGGTTCTGAAGGTTGGCAACACTAGTTTCGTGAGACCGAGTTTGGAATCGGAAAATCCGAAATTTCTAGGGTTTGGCTATATGGTGAGGTGGTTAATCTCGGTGTGGTGAGTTTATGGAATCGGTGGGACCGAGATTACTTATGAGTATATGTTGGAATGAAAGATTGTTGATAGTTTGGGAGATAGATCACTAAGCACTTTGAGCAACCAGATCATCATCATAACCTCATCCCCTTTTAATAGTATTGGCTTTCCTATGGACTCAATGTGATCATGGATCACTAAACCAAAAATGGAGTCTTGAGCTTTTGCCAATGCTTTCCTTAGCATTTTGAGGGGTCCACATCATCAGTCATTGCCATACCCATATCACTGAACTTTCTGAAATATTCTCAAGAAACAATTAGTTCAATGATATATATGTTGTTATTAATTACCAAAACCACCCGGGGATTAGTTGCACTTTCACATCCATAAAGAGAAATCGGTACTACCGTTGATCAAAAACTACGTTGTTGTATCACACCAAAAAACACATCTACTGCACAAGCACTCTCCAACTATCTCCTCTTGCAAAGATTTAGCCAAAAATCACAAGACCAACTCATATTTCCCCCAAAACCTAGATGCAAAATAAAGAGGCAAAGGGAGAAGGACTAGGGGAGATACCGGGTTCCATGGCAAGAGGACAAGGTGGGGAACGAGCCTACCGGTTGAAATGAGAGGAGAGTGGCCGGAGGCGGAGATCCAGCGATGTCCTACGACGCCGTTCTTGGGTAGGAGAGAGAGACCCTAGGGGAAGAGATTAATGGGTATGGGGGAGTTGGAACTCCCCCTGCCGCGCTTAACCCCCACGCGGTCTGAATAGCGCGGTAGTACCGCACTTTGGGCGGCAGTACTGCTCTTCCAGTGGCAGTAAAAATTGCTGTCATGCTGGAGGCGGTAGTACCGTGCCGTGGTCATAGCTGTGCAAGCACAGGAGCCACCCACCTCCAGCGGTACGTGTTGGTGTCAAAACCGGCGGATCTTGGATAGGGGGTCCCAATCTGTGCGTCTAAGGCTAATGGTAACATGAGGCAAGGGACATGATGTTTTACCCAGGTTCGGGCCCTCTCGATGGAGGTAAAACCCTACTTCCTGCTTGATTGATCTTGATGATATGAGTATTACAAGTGTTGACCTACCACGAGATCGTAGAGGCTAAACCCTAGAAGCTAGCCTATGATGATTATGATTGTGTCTCCAAGGACTAAACCCTTCGGTTTATATAGACACCGGAGGGGGCTAGGGTTTACACAGAGTCAGTTACAAAGAAGGAAATCTAATATCCGGATCGCCAAGCTTGTCTTCCACGCAAAGGAGAGTCCCATCCGAACATGGGACAAAGTCTTGAGTCTTGTATCTTCACTATCCAATAGTCCGACCAAAGTATATAGTCCGGCTGTCCGGATACCCCCTAATCTAGGACTCCCTCAGTAGCCCCTGAACCAGGCTTCAATGACGATGAGTCCGGCGTGCAGTTTGTCTTCGACATTTCAAGGCGGGTTCCATCTCCGAATACTCCAAAGTAAACCTCGAACACTTAAATCGTGTCCGGCTCTGCAAAACGACTTTCGCATTCCACCATAGAGAGAACGATATTCCACAAATATAACCTGCTGACAACTTTAGATAACGTGACACGACACCATGGTCGAGTCATTATCGAACCGTCTTCCCACAGCCAGCTACCGCACATATCGCGAGGCGGTTTCCTCGGCACGTCTTGTCGAAGTAGAGATTATGTCCCCTTATCACGGGATTCTCATCAATATGGGTATGGGTAACCCAACCGCGCCATCAATCATGGCGCTTGATAAATAAGCAATTTTCAACGGGCAAGTGGGGAGACGCACCATTTTTGTCGCCTCTATAAAGGGATAAGGATTCCCCATTTTCACCCACGCCTTATTCCTCCTTCGCTTATCCATTCTTGCCCCCTCGAGCTCTAGCGCCCTAGTTCACACCTTTTCCGCACAGCCAAACATGTCCGGAGTAGGAGGCAAGTGGGTGGCCTCCACCGTCAAGGAAGAGCATGTTACGAAGCTCCGGGCAGCCGGATACTTGGCTGCAAATATCGCGCACCGGCTGCCGGACGCAGGGCAGGTCATTCTGACTCCGGGACCCCGCGAGAGGGTCGTGTTCCTCGCCCACTTCATCTGTGGACTGGGATTTCCACTTCATCCCTTTGTCCGCGGGCTCATGTTTTACTATGGGCTAGACTTCCACGATCTAGCCCCAAATTTCGTCCTCAACATCTCGGGTTTATCCTCATGTGCGAGGCCTTCCTCTGCATCAAGCCTCACTTCGGCTTGTGGCTACAAATCTTCTGTGTGAAGCCGAAGATTGTGAGTGGGCAGCAAGCGGAGTGCGGAGGCGCCATGGTGGGCAGGATGCCCAATGTTACCTGGCTCGACGGCTCCTTCACGGAGACTGTGAAGGGGTGGCAATCGGGGTGGTTCTACATCACCGGGCCACGCAACGCCAACTGGGCGGTGGCCCCTGAATTCCGATCTGGAATTCCCATGCGGCTCACCTCCTGGGAAAAGGAGGCCCTGGCCTGGGGTGAACATGCGGAGCTGACCGGACTTCAGAACTACATCAAGAATATGATAGACAAGAAAATCAAACTTGTCAACTGATAACCCGCAAGTATACGGGATAGTGGTAACCTCTTTCGATAAGTAAGAGTGTCGAACCCAATGAGGAGCTAAAGGCAGAACAAATACTCTCTCAAGTCCTATCGGCCACTGATATGACTCTACGCACGCTTGACGTTCGCTTTACCTAGAACAAGTATGAAACTAGAAGTACTTTGTAGGTGTTGTTGGATAGGTTTGCAAGATAATAAAAGAGCAAGTAAATAAAAACTACGGGCTGTTTAGATAAAGATGCAATAAAGTAAATAAAGCGAGTGTGGAAAAGTGGTGGTAGGAATTGTGAAATTGTCCCTAAGCAATTGACTACGTTACTAGACCGATAGCAAGTTTTATGTGGGAGAGGCATAAGCTAACATACTTTATCTTCTTGGATCATATGCACTCATGATTGGAACTCTAGCAAGTGTCCGCAACTACTAAAGATTCATTAAGGTAAAACCCAACCATAGCATTAAAGCGTCAAGTCCCCTTTATCCAATACGCAACAATCCCCTTACTCGGGTTTAAGCTTCTGTCACTCTAGCAACCAACTATAAGCGAATCATGAACGTATTGCAACACCCTACAGCGGGAATCCCTCACGCTTGTGCGACACGGAGGGCACAATAGGACAATAAAGCAAATTAAATCAATCATAGCAATTCATCAACGACCAATAGGACAACTAAAATCTACTTAGACATCTTAGGATGGCAACACATCATTGGATAATAATATGAAGCATAAAGCACCATGTTCAAGTAGAGGATACAACGGGTTGCGGGAGAGTGGACCGCTGAATATAGATGGGGGAAGGTGATGGAGATGTTGGTGAAGATGATGGAGGTGTTGGTGAAGATCGCGGTGATGATGATGGCCCCCGGCGGCGTTCCGGCGCCACCGAAAGCAAGGGGGAGAGAGCCCCCCTTTTCTTCTTCCTTGACCTTCTCCCTAGATGGGAGAAGGGTTTCCCCTCTGTTCCTTGGCTCCCATGGCTTGGGAGGGGCGAGAGCCCCTCCGATATTGGATCTATCTCTCCGTTTCTGCGTTCTGGAATTCTGCCCTGGCACCGTTTCCTTTATATCTGGAAATACGTAACTCCGATTGGACTGAAACCTTCGCCTAGATTGTTTTCCAAAAATTAGCTTTCTTGCGGCCAAAGAAGGGCATCAACCGCCTTACGGGTGATCCACGAGATAGGGGGGCGCGCCCCCTGGAGGGGTGGCGTGGGCCACTCTTGTGGCCACCTCGGACATCGTTTCGCGTTGATTCTTCCTCCCAAAAATCACAAATATTCCAAAATAATTCTCCGTCCGTTTTTATCCCGTTTGGACTCCGTTTGATATTGGGTTTCTGCGAAACATAAAACATGCAACAAACAGAACTGCTTTGAGCCTTTGGATCAATATGTTAGTCCCAAAAAATAGTATAAAAAGTTGCCAAAAGTATATGAAAGTTGAATAATATTGGCATGGAACAATCAAAAATTATAGATACGACGGAGACGTATGAGCATCCCCAAGCTTAATTCCTGCTCGTCCTCGAGTAGGTAAATGATAAAAAAGATAATTTTTGGTGTGGAATGCTACCTAGCATAATGTTGATCATATGTCTAATCATGGCATGAATATTAAGACACGAGTGATTCAAGGCAATAGTCTATCATTTGACATAAAAACAATAATACTTCAAGCATATCAACCAAGCAATTATGTCTTATCGAAATAACATAGCCAAAGAAAGCTCATCCCTACAAAATCATATAGTCTGACTATGCTCCATCTTCGTCACACAAAATACTCCCATCATGCACAACCCCGATGACGAGCCGAGCAATTGGTCCATACTTTTTAACGCGCTTCAGCTTTTTTCAACTCTTACGCAATACATGATGGCAAGCCATGGACATAGCACTATCGTGGTATATGGTGGTGGTTGTGAGGACAAAAAGGGAGTAGATAGTCTCACATCAACTAGGCGTATCAACGAGCTATGGAGATGCCCATCAATAGATATCAATGTGGGTGAGTAGGGATTGCCATGCAACGGATGCACTAAGAGCTATAAGTGTATGAAAGCTCAAACTGGAAACTAAGTGGGTGTGCATCCAACTTGCTTGCTCATGAAGACCTCAGGCGTTTGAGGAAGCCCATCATCGGAATATACAAGCCAAGTTCTATAATGAAAATTCCCACTAATATATGAAAGTGAAAGCATATGAGGCTCTTTCTATGAAGAACATGGTGCTACTCTGAAGCACAAGTGTGGTAAAAGGATAGTAACATTGCCCCTTCTCTCCTTTTCTCTCAATTTTTTTCTTTTTCTTTTTCATTTTTTTTATTTTTCATTGTTTTTCATTTTTTTTTCTTTCTTTTTGGTGGGCTTCTTTGGCCTCTCCTTTTTATTTGGGCTTCTTTGGCCTCTTTTATTTTTCATAAAGTCCGGAGTCTCATCCCGACTTGTGGGGGAATCATAGTCTCCTTCATCCTTTCCTCACTGGAGCAATGCTCTAATAATGATGATCATCACACTTTTATTTGCTTACGACTCAATATTACAACTCTCGAACAAAGATATGACTCTATATGAATGCTTTCGGCGGTGTACCGGGATGTGCAATGATCTAGCATAGCAATGACATAAAAAAACGGACAAGCCATGAAAACATCATGCTAGCTATCTTACGATCATGCAAAGCAATATGACAATGAATGCTCAAGTCATGTATATGATGATGATGGAAGTTGCATGGCAATATATCTCGGAATGGCTATGGAAATGCCATAATAGGTAGGTATGGTGGCTGTTCTGAGGAAGGTAAATAATGGGTTCATGATACCGGCGAAAGTTGCGCGGCACAATAGAGGCTAACAAAGTGGAAGGGTGAGTGTGTGTATCCATGGACTCACATTAGTCATAAATAACTCATATACTTATTGCAAAAGTCTACTTAGCCCTCGAAGCAAAGTACTACTACGCATGACCCTAGGGGGATAGATTGGTAGGAAAAGACCATCGCTCGTCCCCGACTGCCACTCATAAGGAAAGCAATCAAAGAGCACCTCATGCTCCAACTTCGTTACATAACGGTTCACCATACGTGCATGCTACGGGACTTGCAAACCTCAACACAAGTATTTCTCAATTTCACAATTACTCAACTAGCACGACTCTAATATCACCACCTTTATATCGCAAAACTATTGCAAGGAATCAAACATATCATATTCATCGATCTACAAGTTTATGTAGGATTTTATGACTAACCATGTGAATGACCAATTCCTGTCATCTCTCTAAATAGATATAAGTGAAGCAAGAGAGTTTAATCTTTCTACAAAATATATGCCCACGCTCTAACAAATATAAGTGAAGCAAAAGAGCATTCTACAAATGGCGGTTTTCTATGTAAAGGGAAACAGGCAATCCAAACTTCAAATGACATAAGTGAAGCACATGAAGCATTCTATAAAGCCACACTCAAAAGATATAAGTGAAGTGCAATGAGCATTCTATAAATCAACCAAGGACTATCTCATAACAGCATGGTGCATAAAAAAAGAAAACTAAATGCAAAAGACGCTCCAAGACTTGCACATAATGCATAAACGAAACGAATACGAAAACATACCGATACTTGTTGAAGAAAGAGGGGATGCCTTCCGGGGCATCCCCAAGCTTAGACGCTTGAGTCTCCTTGAATATTTACTTGGGGTGCCTCAGGCATCCCCAA
This sequence comes from Aegilops speltoides, assembly GCA_021437245.1. Lineage (NCBI taxonomy): Eukaryota > Viridiplantae > Streptophyta > Magnoliopsida > Poales > Poaceae > Aegilops > Aegilops speltoides. The sequence goes on along the minus strand of CM038143.1, from coordinate 121,915,761 downwards.
GCTTGAGCTCTTGCCTCTCTTCCTTTTCCTAATATCCAGACATCCTCGTTTAGACATTTCATCCACACAATACTTCAACAGAAAACTCGGTAAGATCAGTTAGTATAATAAAGCAAATCACCACTCTAAGTATTGTTGCAAACCAATTAATATTTTGTTTTTGCATTGTGTCTACTGTAATATAGCTCCATGGCTTAATCCACTGATACAAATTGATAGATTCATCAAAACAAGCAAACTATGCATCAAAAACAGAATCTATCAAAAACAGAACAGTCTGTAGCAATCTGAACATCCACCATACTTCTGGTACCCCAAAAATTCTACCAAAATTAGGAATAATAAACAAGTTGTATATAAAGACAGTGCAAAAGGAATCAGAACCAAATGACGTTACAGTTAAAAACGTAAAATAGCGCACTACAGCCAAAGTTTCTGTCCTGCACCGTATAAACCAACAAGCATTGTAAACATCCTAAAGGCAAACCTTGGCACATTATTTTTATAATACAATGGAATTGTACAAGGGGATAATTATTTTTGATGAAAAGTTTCTGTAATCAAGATTCACAAAGTTTCCGTGAGCATGAACAAAGTCCAAGGCTAGCTCCCACTTCAACAATGCTTGTCTTTCTCACTTTCACTTTCCTTTTTGAAAAGTTTTAGGTTCCCCTCTTTATTTTTTTTGTTTTTAAACTATATGAAAGCACTCAACAGAAATAAATGACTCTCTAAAACTTCCGGGTTGTCTCCCTGGCAGCGCTTTTTTAAAGCCATTAAGCTAGGCATATAGTGCTCAAGTAACGGATCCACCCGGATCCCAAGGTATATCAAAGCCAATTTTAATTAACAATGATTTGTGATTTAGTAGTGAGCACAAAGTAACATATATCAAGCAACAACGAAGTCTAACTCTCTTCCTATGCATCGGCATGTCATAAAAGAACAATTCATGCACACATAGTAAAGGCCAATGCATAGTATAAGCAGTTTCTTGCAATTTTATAGTATGAGAAACATAGAGAGGTGGAGATGTAGTTCCTCTCTCATAATAATTGCAAGTAGGAGCAGCAAGCACATGCATATTATATCTATCAAAATCATCATGTGCAATAGTAAAAGGCAACCCATCAATATAATCCTTAATAAGCACAAACTTCTCCGTAGTGTAGTTTGGAGAATTCAAAAAGATAATAGGACTATCATGCGTGGGTGCAATAGCAACAATTTCATGTTTAACATAAGGAACTATAGCAAGTTCATCTCCGTAAGCATAATTCATATTGGCATCTTGGCCACAAGCATAGCAAGCATCATCAAAAAGGGATATTTCAAGAGAATCAACGAGATCATAGCAATCATCCTTCGGTAAGCACGAAGGGAATTAAACAATGTATGAGTTGAAGAGTTACTCTCATTAGAAGGTGGGCACGGGTGATCAATCCGCTCTTCCTCCTTTTGTTCTTCACTCTCCTCATCATCTTTTTCATCCAATGAGCTCACAGCTTCATTAATTTCTTCTTCCATAGCTTCCTGCAAAATATTAGTCTCTTCTTGGACAGCAGAGACTTTCTCAATAAATGCATTAATATAGTAATTGTACTCATAATTTTCATAGCAATATCTAAGTATAGCAAGATTTTCAGGCCTATAAACATCATCATCTAAAGCTTCATACTTTTCAAACAAAGATTCAATTTCATAAGCAGCCTTAAAAGCAACAAATTCTTCTATTTGTTCCACATCATAGTAATCATATATACCATTAGCATAAGAAGCTAAGGTTTCATTATCATTAAATTTGCATGAAAAGGGAAGGTGTGGAGCCTTCATCCTAGAGCAACAAGTAATATCATATCTCAAGCATAGATCCCGGGCATACCAATGCAACATAATAAATTGATCCCATAATACTTTCCCTTTTTGTGTCGAGCGATAATCCCTAAAGTATTCACGTTGATCCAACGTGTATCCCATTATAAAGTTGAATGGGGTTTTCTCAGGATTATCAAAGTAGTACATAATATCTTTCACATAATGAGAATCAAGGGTTTTAGGAGTTACCCCATCTCTATGAGTAGCAAGTACACCTAATTTTTTTGGTATTTGGTGTTCCATATCCATAACTAAAGATAGAGAACAACTAAGAATAGAAAATAAAAATTACTTAGTGATAAAGCAAACAAGCACACACGAGAATATTCACCCCACGCTATGACTCCCCGGCAACGGCGCCAGAAAAAGGTCTTGATAACCTGCAAGTATATGGGATAGTTGTAGCCTCTTTCGATAAGTAAGAGCGTCGAACCCAACGAGGAGCTAAAGGTAGAACAAATACTCTCTCAAGTCCTATCATCCACTGATATGACTCTACGCACGCTTGACGTTCGCTTTACCTATAACAAGTGAAACTAGAAGTACTTTATAGGTGTTGTTGGATAGGTTTGCAAGATAATAAAGAGCAAGTAAATAAAAACTACGGGCTGTTTAGATAAAGATGCAATAAAGTAAATAAAGCGAGTGTGGAAAAGTGATGGTAGGAATTATGAAATTGTCCCTAAGCAATTGACTACGTTACTAGACCGATAGCAAGTTTTATGTGGGAGAGGCATAAGCTAACATACTTTCTCTTCTTGGATCATATGCACTTATGATTGGAACTCTAGCAAGTGTCCGCAACTACTAAAGATTCATTAAGGTAAAACCCAACCATAGCATTAAAGCATCAAGTTCCCTTTATCCCATACGCAACAATACCCTTACTCGGGTTTAAGCTTTTGTCACTCTAGCAACCCACTATAAGCGAATCATGAACGTATTGCAACACCCTACAGCAGGAATCCCTCACGCTTGCGCGACACGGAGGGCACAATAGGACAGCAACATAACCACAAGCAAATTAAATCAATCATAGCAATTCATTAACGACCAATAGGACAACGAAAATCTACTCAGACATCATAGGATGGCAACACATCATTGGATAATAATATGAAGCATAAAGCACCATGTTCAAGTAGAGGGTGCAACGGGTTGCAGGAGAGTGGACCGCTGAATATAGATGGGGGAAGGTGATGGATATGTTGGTGAAGATGATGGAGGTGTTGGTGAAGATCGCGGTGATGATGATGGCCCCCGGCGGCGTTCCGGCGCCACTGGAAGCAAGGGGGAGAGAGCCCCCCTTCTTCTTCTTCTTCCTTGACCTTCTCCCTAGATGGGAGAAGGGTTTCCCCTCTGTTCCTTGGCTCCCATGGCTTGGGAGGGGCGAGGGCCCCTCCGATATTGGATCTATCTCTCTGTTTCTGCGTTCTGGAATTCTGCCCTAGCATCATTTCCTTTATATCTGGAGATCCGTAACTCCGATTGGACTGAAACCTTTGCCCAGATTGTTTTCCAAAAATTAGCTTTCTCACGGCCAAAGAAGGGCATCAACCGCCTTATGGGTGGCCCACGAGATAGGGGGGCGCCCCCTGGAGGGGTGGCATGGGCCACTCTCGTGGCCACCTCAGGCACCGTTTCGCGTTGATTCTTCCTCCCCAAAATCACAAATATTCCAAAATAATTCTCCGCCCGTTTTTATCCCGTTTGGACTCCGTTTGATATTGGGTGTCTGCGAAACATAAAATATGCAACAAACAGGAACTGGCACTAGGCACTGGATCAATATGTTAGTCCCAAAAATTAGTATAAAAAGTTGCCAAAAGTATATGAAAGTTGAATAATATTGGCATGGAACAATCAAAAATTATAGATACGATGGAGACATATCATCAACGTGGTCCAGGTCATGCTCATCCGCCGAATTCTTTCGTGCCATAGACGGGCATTTACTCTGTGGGAGTTCGTTCCGGTCGAACACCGGACACTTCAAGAGCTCTACGGCACGACACACAAGGACGCATGGAAGGTGTTGTTCAAGGCCTCCGAAATACCTCCTCCCACATCCGAGGACCGCGGACTTCACGCCACACGGCTACCCCGTCCAGTGAGTTTTCTGACCATCACCAGATGTAGTTTTCCCAGCATATTCATGGGAGGATTTTAAATCATCGTGTGTATTTAATCAGGAGTACATGGTGACGGCGGAGCAGATCGACTGTCCGGCTCCACTGCCAGAAGGTCCAGCGACCGCTCTCCTGACGGAGATGCTAGTCCCGGCGCCCTACAAGGCGCCGGAAAAGAAGGCCGAAAAGAAGGCCCCGGGGACCAGGAAAGGTCTACGGCGTAAGGTCGTACCGGACGCCTCGTCCGAAGATGACGAGACACACTCCTCCAACGAAGGGTAAGAGGAAAGGGCCGTCCCATCCGGGGAGGCCGAAGGGCCTAAGAAGGAGGCCCAGGGGACCAGGAAGGGTCCCCAGCGCAAGGCCGTCATAAACTCGTCATTCAAAGACGACGAGGCCGATTCCTCCCGCGGAGGTGGGTGGAAACACGAGGAAACTCCGCCTCCCCGCACTGGGGAGGAGAAGAAAAGAAAAGCCGCCCCAGAGGGGGAGGCTAGGACGCCCAAGAAGGGAAAGGCGTCCCTTTCGGATTACTCCACCACGGCCGCCTACAGCAAGGAGGAGTGTCTGCCTAGGGGGAAGCCCCTAGTAAGATCATAAGTATCCGCACTCTATTGTATTTTAGTGCGACTTTGCTTCATAGTTTGTTATAATGCCGAACACATATATGCAGTCCGGCCAGGGCCCATCCCGAGGTATCCTCTTCGGATGGGTCTTTGAGCGATTAGGCGATGAATTCGCTCCCAACGGCCACTTCCCCTTGGACTGCGGATGACAAGGAGGTGTTGTCCCAAAGGCTCCCAGAGCAGGGGGAGGCGACTCTGGAGATGCCCCAAGGCGAAATTCCAAACGCCGGGCACACGGGGCGTAAGATCCCCGCAGATTGTGCCGACGAGAGCCGCAGCAAGTCGGGCTCCCAACCGGACACTGTACCGGAACCTCCAAAGGTTCCAGATTCGGGCAGGCAGCCCCTCGCTAAGGAGGGAAAGCCGTCCATGCCGATGACTTCCGTTACGCCAGAGGCGTCGGATAGTCTGCTGGAAGCGCTTCGCGGGGCTTCCATGGATGAAGAGCACCGTACTCTTATGAGTGCAGTGATTCAGAAGGTTCGATCTGCCAAAAGCGGATTGACCGAAGCCTGTACCAGCCTCCTAACAGGCTTTCAGGTAAGTAATTAGAAGTGTGGGAAATTATCACCCAATAGACAGTAGCCCCTGATACTCTGTTTGGTGTTCAAAAAGAAAAGCCAAACGGAGGGTCAACTTTAAACCGCAGGAGTCTAACAGTGCATGTCTATGTGAATAAGCGGCGATCTTTGCTTGTCATTGCTTGCCCAGACAATGAGGTCACGGACTCAAACGGGACCTGGAGCAGGCCCAAGGAGAGCTCAGCCTCACGAAGAGGCAGCTCGAAGAGAACAAAGGTGAGTGATACCTCGTTCACATATCACAAAGAATAGAAAAAATTGGTGACGCTAACGAAAAGCGTCATGATTTTGTAGTAGGGGCCATGACCAAAGTGGCGTCCCTGAAGAAAGCGCTATCCGAGGCTGAAAACAAGGCGGCCATGGAGCGCATTGAGTGTGAAAAGCAAAATGCTAGGGTGGGCGAGGTACAACAAGAGCTCCAGGAGCTCGGCAAGAAGTTCGAGTCCTTGGAGCGTGACTTCAAGACGAAGGAGTCTGAACTTACAAAGGCCCTTTTGAGCATGAAAGATGCCAAGGCTGAAGCCGAAAAGGCCGAGCAGGAAATCCAGGCGGCCAAGAAGATAGCGGTGGGTAAGACATTCTTTATGCAAAGCAAGCATGTGGAGGAGACGTTTCTTTTACTTACCCGAATTCGGAACTCTCCAGGGGCATTCGCAGATCTGCCATGCAGCATATCGGATGCCGCGGAGTTCTACCGTGCCGAAGAGGGGAGCTCAACGGAGAAGCTATTCTGGTCCCAGTACGCTGGAGCCGAACACCCGATGCCTCTGAGTGACCAATTGAAGCAATTGGTTGAACTCCATAGGGCGGCTGAAGTGGCTATGAAAGATTTCATAGTCCAGATGTGGCCTGGTGAGCCCCTGCCCGCCAACTACTTCGGCCTGATAAAGCAGATGGTAAATGCCTGTCCGTGGCTTGAAGTGATCAAGCGATCCGTTTGCATTAAGGGTGCCCGCCGGGCCTTTGCCCGTGCGAAGGTGTATTGGGGCAAGCTGGATGCGGAGAAGCTGGTGAAGGATGGACCGCCAGAGGGCAAGATGCATCGCTATCCCGAGAAATATTATGATGGCGTTATGAAAGGCGCTTGCCTCGTGGCCGATGAATGTACCAAGGACACCATCTTTGAGTGAATGTACTCTTGTCATTTTTGTAATATGAAAACAAATTTGTTTGTGCTATATAGCGCTTTGTTGATTTAAAATATTACCTTCTGTGCGGCTGTTTATAAAATTCTGAAAGTAGGCCAGTTGTCGGCTTTCGCCCCCACGTAACTAGTACTGGGGTATTCGTGGAAAACCCAAAACACTTTTTATCCAGATTTTTGGTCCGTGAAGGAGGTGTTTGGCGCAGCGAACAAGGCAATCGAACTATGCGGCTTTATAACTCTCACTTAGCCATAGAAGTCTATAATTTTAAATTGTGGCGAAGCCCCTAGAATTCGGAAGGCCAAATTGGGGCGCTATACACGCCTAAATCGGACGAGGCCGACTCCTCGCCTAAAGCGGAAAGAATCTTTAAGGATTTCAAGACCTCCCGAACAGCGACCAGCTCTCGCCGCATCATGACAGTCAGTTTTCGGCTTTCTCTACTGAGGTGCTCGTCCGAAAGAACCGGGACACAATCATAGTAGTTCTCCCTGCGCTACCTTAGCCGATATAACGGAACGTAAGGTACCAAAACAAGGGAGCCGGGCTAACCCAACTATTGACCCAAGACATGATTCGAAGCTGATGCATATAATGCTATAAGTTCGGGGTGCCGCACTGTCCAAAGTGTTCGGACTTATCTTGCCGTATTAAAGGCGGCCATATGAAGTCCCTGGCAAACTGAACGTACCAAGGTGTACGGATGCAATATTAAATAAACATTTATAGGAAAAATGTGCAGATAGGAATAATAAGCTGACGCTATATATTATCTCCCATTGATGAATAATACATCTAAGCGTATGTTTACAATGAATGCGTTAAACAGAAGTAAATAGGACTATTTGACATGTCCTATCCAAGGGCGGGCTGCATGTAGGTATATAAAACAGGTATAATGATCGTGAACAGACTCCACCTGGGTATTCCCTTTGTGTGCAAAGCCTTTTGCCTCCTTGGTTTTCTCCCCTGTGAAAGTCCGATAATCCGGCTCTTCTGAAGAGGCTGCCCTAAAGCAGGGTCCTGAAAGATAAAAGGGTGTTATTGAAGTATGTTGCGGCTGAACCGCACTGTTGACTGCATCACTATTGCACCTCCGCCTATGCCCATGGTATTTTGAGTGCGTAATTGTGTACGTGCGGCACGAATGTTGTCCTAACGGGGCTGGAGTGGAGGCCGGACCGCTAGTCGCACTCTTGGCGTGCCTGGCGATCCTGTTGCGGGGTACTCCAGACTTGCTTGACGTTGTTCGGGGTTGTTGTCGCCGGATTGGTGGTTTGCCTGAGAAGGCTGCTTTGTACTTCTGCCGCGAGGGCTGCAGTATGCTCTTCTGTACGGAGAGAGCGGTCCATGTTTCCGTTGAATGTTATGACCCCGCGAGGTCCTGGCATCTTGAGATTGAAGTATGCGTAGTGTGGTACCACATTGAATCGAGCGAATGCGGTTCATCCAAGCAGTGCATGATAACCACTATGGAAAGGGATGATATCGAAGATTAGCTCCTCGCTTCGGAAGTTATCCGGAGATCCGAAGACCACTTCCAGTGTTATGGAGCCCGTGCAACGGGCCTCTACTCCTGGAATTACACCTTTGAAGGTGGTTTTGGTGGGCTTGATCCTTGAAGGGTCGATGCCCATTTTGCGCACTGTGTCCTGATAAAGCAGGTTCACGCTGTTGCCGCCATCCATAAGGACTCGCGTGAGGTGGAATCCGTCAATGATTGCGTCTAGGACCAATGCGGCTGAACCGTCATGACGGATGCTGGTACGGTGATCCCTACGATCAAAGGTGATCGGACAGGCTGACCATGGGTTGAATTTTGGGGTGACTGGCTCCATCGCATAGACGTCCCGTAGTGCTCGCTTCCATTCCCATTTGGGAATGTGGGTGGCGTAGATCATTTGACCATTTTCACCTGGGGAGGAAATTTCTTCTGTCCCCCCATGTCCGGACGCCGGGGCTCCTCGTCATCGTCGCTATGCAGCCCCTTGTCCTTGTTCTCGATGTTTATTTTACCGGCCTATTTGAACACCCAGTAGTCTCTATTAGTGTGGTTTGCTGGCTTATCCGGGGTGCCATGAATTTGGCACGAGCGATCAAGTATGCGGTCCAGACTGGACGGTCCCTGATTGTTTCTTTTGAACGGCTTTTTCCGCTGACCGGATTTTGAGCCACTGAATCCGGCGTTGACTGTCGTGTCTTTAGTGTTGTTGCCATTGTTCCGACGCTTATGTTTGTTGTGCCGTGGCTTGTCGTTATTGTCACGGACATCTGAAGTGCCGGAATTTATTGGCGTGGTGCTACTGCGAGCCAACCAGCTGTCCTCGCCCGCACAAAAGCGGGTCATGAGTGTCGTGAGGGCCGCCATGGACTTTGGTTTTTCCTAGCCGAGGTGTCGGGCGAGCCACTCGTCGCGGATATTATGCTTAAAGGCCGCCAGGGCTTTGGCGTCCGGACAGTCGACAATTTGGTTCTTTTTGGTTAGGAACCAAGTCCAGAATTTCCTGGCTGACTCTCCGGGCTGTTGGGTAATGTGACTGAAGTCATCAGCATCCGGTGGTCGCACGTACATGCCCTGGAAGTTGTCAAGGAACGTGTCCTCCAGGTTTTTCCAACTGCTAATGGAATTTGCCGGCAGGCTATTTAGCCAGTGCCGGGTCAGCCCTTTGAGCTTAAGGGGAAGATACTTGATGGCATGTAGATCGTCACCGCGGGCCATGTGAATGTGGAGAAGGAAATCTTCGATCCATATTGCGGGGTCTATTGTGCCATCGTATGATTCGATGTTTACTGGTTTAAACCCTTCTGGGAATTCGTGATCCATCACTTCGTTAGTGAAGCAGAGGGGGTGTGCGGCGCCTCTATGCCGGGCTATGTGGCTACGCAGTTCAAATGAGTCTGGTTGGCTGTATTCGGCCCGGCCGGACTTGTCGATAGTGTATCCGGCGTGACAATCGTCGTTACGTGTTGGGGGGCGCCCCCGCGATCCGTAGATCGATCTTGGCTGTCCTGCCTTGTTTTCCAGTATATCTTGCAGGTCCTGCCTATTGCCCCGGGTCGTAGTGTATTGGCGTAGGGTGCGGGCTGGTATTCGGGCTGATACGCTGTTTTATCCCGGCCACGAGGTGGCCGGTCAGCCGTGTGGCGCTCGAGTCCATATTCCTCGGCTGCTAGGACTTCAGTCCATCTGTCTGTGAGCAGGTCTTGATTAGCATGGAGCTGCTGCTACTTCTTTTTCAGGCTCCTCGCAGTGGCCATAAGCCGGCACTTGAAGCGCTCCTGCTCTACGGGGTCCTCAGGCACGCCGAACTCGTCGTCGCCGAGGCTAATCTCGTCTTCGGAGGGTCATGTAGTTGTCCTCCTCCGGGTATCCGTCTGTTGCCTGTTCGTCTGGGCTGACCTGCCCGTCTTCCTGTTCGGCCTGCTTGAAGGTAGGCTGATCAGGATTGTATTCATCTTCGGCACCATCCGAATTGTTTTTGTCTCCTGTGCTGGTATTGCTGTGGCGAGGCTTCGAGCGGCGCCGACGACGCCCATGCTTTGCTTTCTTGCTTGAGGAGTTATCCTCCATTGTCTCCTCGCCATTAGTTTCTTTCGGAGTGTCCACCATATATATATCATATGAGGAGGTGGTTGTCCACCGTCCCGTGGGTGGTGGTTCTTGTTCTTCTCCTATTTCGTCGTCCACACCGTCGATGTCTTCAGAGTCGAAATCAAGCACGTCAGTCAAATCATCGATCGTGGCAATGAAGTGGGTGGTGGGCGGGCAATGAATTCCCTCGTCGCCTGCTTCCCACTCGAGCCGGACATAGTTCGGCCAAGAGTCTCCTGACAAAGAGAGAGACTTTAATGAGTTCATCATGTCACCAAAGGGCGAGTGCTGGAAGATATCCGCAGAGGTGAACTCCATTATCGGAGCCCAACCAGATTCGGCGGGCTCGGGGTGCGCGGACTGGAACCTACAGCCGGACACGAGTCCGGGGGTCCGGTGTCATAGCTTCCTTGGGGGTGAAGCCGGTGCTCGGCTCTACCACCGATGAGTGTGCGGCCTCCGGGGCGGGGTCCATCCACCCGTCCTTGGACGACGCTATCTGCCCCAGATTTATGTCCGGAGCTCCTGCAGGTGCAATATCCCGAGTATCCTCAGACAGCAGGTCTAAGCAGTGCTCGCCGTGACTGTTTAGCGCTCCTGGCATAGGCCCGAGTCCGTCGAAGATCAAGTCTCTGCGGACATCGGCCATGTAGTTCAAGTTTCTGAACCTGACCTGATGGCCAGGGGCGCAGCTGTCAATCTGCTCCAGATGGCCAAGCGAATTGGCCCGCTGTGCGACGCCACCGAACACGAAGATCTGTCCGGGGAGAAAAGTCTCACCCTGGACCGCGTTGTTGTTGATGATTGAAGGAGCCATCGAGCCTTGCAGCGACGACACAGAGGAACTCTCAATGAAAGCACCAATGTCGGTGTCAAAACCGGCGGATCTCGGGTAGGGGGTCCTGATCTGTGCGTCTAAGGCTAATGGTAACAGGAGGAAAGGGACACGATGATTTACCCAGGTTCGGGCCCTCTCGATGGAGGTAAAACCCTACTTCCTGCTTGATTGATCTTGATGATATGAGTATTACAAGAGTTGATCTACCACGAGATCATAGAGGCTAAACCATAGAAGCTAGCCTATGATGATTATGATTGTGTCTCTAAGGACTAAACCCTCCGGTTTATATAGACACCGGAGGGGGCTAGGGTTTACACAGAGTCGGTTACAAAGAAGGAAATCTAATATCCGGATCGCCAAGCTTGTCTTCCACGCAAAGGAGAGTCCCATCCGGACACGGGACGAAGTCTTGAGTCTTGTATCTTCACTGTCCAATAGTCCGGCCAAAGTATATAGTCCGGCTGTCCTAATACCCCCTAATCCAGGACTCCCTCAGTAGTACCGTGGCATGCCACAATAGTACTGCATGCCCAAGAAAGTGCAAGTTTTGGCAAGAGAGAAATAAAATGGCCTTTGCAACACAAACAAGCTAAGGAAAATGGGAGACACAAAGGCACAACGATAAAACAAAGAGCTTCAAGCAAAAGGACACACAAGAGAGAGCACAAATGAAGCAACTTAACCACAAACAAGGTCTAAAAGGTAAGCAAAGAGAAAACGAGGACCAAACATGAACCAAAACCTCTCATGAAGATAGGGCGGTGGCCGGAGCCACCTATGTTTGAGTCAATTGGCATGGCACCGCGAAGAATTATCCTTGGGCCCATGACCAAAACTCGTCTTTGAAGCATAAGTACCATAAAAATGGCGAATGTGAAAGAGTTGATCGATTTATGCATAATGGGGGGAGGGAGAGTTCATTGAGAGAACAAGACTCCCCCTATGTTCAAAGGTGGGGTGTGCAAAGGTTCAAGCCACATTGCTCAAATTGATGATATTTAGCTCATGCCTTAACTCGCGAAATCTTGCTTCATCCAAAGGCTTCGTGAAAATATCTACAAGGTTATCATGAGTGCTGACATAGTTAAGATCAATCTCCCCTCGCTTAATGTGATCCCGGATGAAGTGATATCGAATCTCAATATGCTTCGTCTTGAAGTGTTGCACCGGGTTGAGAGAAATCTTGATGGCACTTTCATTGTCACACCAAAGAGGCACTTTGTCACAAATGACACTGTGATCCTTTAAAGTTTGCCTCATCCATAGAAGTTGAGCACAACAACTACCGGCGGCCACATACTCGGCTTCGGTGGAGAAGAGAGACACACAACTTTGCTTCTTAGAAGACTAACTCACCAAAGAGCAACCAAGAAATTGGCACCCTCCGGAAGTTGACTTCCTATCCACTTTATCTCCCGCCCAATCCGAATACGAAAATCCCACGATATTGAAGTTTGCTCCTCTAGGGTACCATAGGCCAAAGTTTGGGGTATGAGCCAAATATCGAAAGATTCGCTTGACCGCCACATAGTGGCTTTCCTTAGGCGAGGCTTGAAACGCACAGATTCCCACACTCAACAATATATCCGGTCTAGACGCACAAAGGTAAAGCAAGGAGCCAATCATAGAATGATATACCTTTTGATCCACCGCTTTACCATTGGGATCAATGTCAAGTTGGCATTTGGTAGGCATTGGTGTAGACGCCAGCTTGACATCACTCAGCTTGAATCTCTTGAGCATGTCTTGAGTGTACTTGGCTTGGTTGATGAAGATTCCTTCTCTTCTTTGTTTCACTTCGAACCCGAGAAAGAACTTCAACTCCCCCATCATGGACATCTCAAACTCTGCGGTCATGAGTGCGACAAACTCCTCATTGAAAGCTTTGTTAGGAGAACCAAATATAATATTATCAACATATAGTTGGAATACAAACAACTCCCCTTTGAACTTCTTAGTAAAAAGAGTGGGGTCGATTTTCCCAATTTCAAACCCACGATCTTGCAACAACTCGGTAAGGTGGTCATACCATGCGCATGGGGCTTGTTTAAGGCCATACAACGGCTTATCGAGTTGGTACACATGATTGGGGAACTTGGGATCCTCAAACCCCGGGGGTTGTTTGACATACACCAACTCATTAAGAGGACCATTAAGAAAAGCACTCTTCACATCCATTTGTTCCAACTTGAAGTTATGATGAAAAGCATAAGCAAGCAACAAATGAATAGATTCAAGGCGAGCAATGGGAGCAAAGGTTTCACCATAGTCGATACCCTCGACTTGTGTCGGGGGTTTGGTGCGACATATGCCAAGGGATGGCTTAACATGGAGGGGGTCAAAAGTATGTCGACGGGCTCTAGAAGCGAGAGTAAGCAAGACAACCTATGCCGGTGAATCTTACCCAGGTTTGGGGCTCTCTTAGGAGATAACACACCTAGTCCTACTCTGCGGGGTCTCCCCATGATCACTATCTCAACAAGGTAGCTACAAGCTTGCTCCTTGAGTTGTCCGTCTAGGGGAAGAAGAAGAACAGGGCTAACTCTACTCCTTTCTCCCTATGTGGTGTGTGTATTGTCTAAAGATCTGAACCCTTTACATGGGAGGGCCTGGGGGTTTATATAGGCCTACCCCCTAGGGGTACAATGGTAATCTAGCCGGGTGTAGGTCCCGGCCGTCAGTGTCTCTGGTTGCCGGCTTCTCCGTCGGCTGCTAGAGCCCGCCGCCTGCCGGGTCCCGCCGGCTGCCGGCCTCTTGGCCGATAGGTAGGGCCCTCGCTTGAGGGTCCTGTCGGTGGCTCAGCACTGTAGCCTTGGGGAACGTAGTGGTTTCAAAAAAAATTCTAGCATGGGAACACTTGATGCTCATATTTGCCGGGGAACTTGGATGCTCATATTTGCTCCCACATATTCTACAAAGATCTTTATCGGTCAAACCGCATAACAACATACGTTGTTCCCTTTGTCATCGGTATGTTACTTGCCCGAGATTCGATCGTAGGTATCTCAATACTTAGTTCAATCTCGTTACCGGCAAGTCTCTTTACTCGTTTTGTAATGCATCATCCCGTAACTAACTCATTAGTCACATTGCTTGCAAGGCTTATAGTTGATGTGCATTACTGAGAGGTCCCAGAGATACCTCTACGACAATCGTAGTGACAAATCCTAATCTCGATCTATGCCAACTCAACAAACACCATTGGAGACACCTGTAGAGCACCTTTATAATCACCCAGTTACGTTTTGACGTTTGGTAGCACACAAAGTCTTCCTCCGGTATTCGGGAGTTGCATAATCTCATAGTCATAGGAACATGTATAAGTCATGAAGAAAGCAATAACAACATACTAAACGATCAAGTGCTAAGCTAACGGAATGGGTCAAGTCAACCACATCATTCTCTAATGATGTGATCCCTTTCATCAAATGACAACTCATGTCTATGGATAGGAAACTTAACCATCTTTGATTAACGGGCTAGTCAAGTAGAGGCATACTCATGACACTCTGTTTGTCTATGTATTCACACATGTACTAAGTTTCCGGTTAATACAATTCTAGCATGAATAAGAAACATTTATCATGATATAAGGAAATATAAATAGCAACTTTATTATTGCCTCCAGGGCATATTTCCTTCAATCTCCCACTTGCACTAGAGTCAATAATCTAGATTACATTGTGATGATTGTATCACCCATGGAGTCTTGGTGCTGATCATGTTTTGCTCGTGAGAGAGGCTTAGTCAACGGGTCTGCAACATTCAGATCCGCATGTATCTTGCAAATCTCTATGTCCCCTTCCGACACTTGATGACAGATGGAATTGAAGCGTCTCTTGATGTGCTTGGTTCTCTTGTGAAATCTGGATTTCTTCGCCAAGGCAATGGCTCCAGTATTGTCACAAAATATTTTTATTGGACCCGATGCACTAGGTATGACACCTAGATCAGATATGAACTCCTTCATCCAGACTCCTTCATTTGTTGCTTCCGAAGCAGCTATGTACTCCGCTTCACACGTAGATCCCGCCACGATGCTTTGCTTAGAACTGCACCAACTTACAGCTCCACCGTTCAATAAAAATACATATCCGGTTTGTGACTTAGAGTCATCCGGATCAGTGTCAAAGCTTGCATCGACGTAACCGTTTATGACGAGCTCTTTGTCACCTCCATAAACGAGAAACATATCCTTAGTCCTTTTCAGGTATTTCAGGATGTTCTTGATCGCTATCCAGTGATCCACTCCTGGATTACTTTGGTACCTCCCTGCTAAACTAATAACAAGGCACACATCAGACCTGGTACATAGCATTGCATACATGATAGAGCCTATGGCTAAAGCATAGGGAACATCTTCCATCTTCTCTCTATCTTCTACAGTGGTCGGGCATTGAGTCTGACTCAATTTCACACGTTGTAATACAGGCAAGAACCCTTTCTTTGCTTGGTCCATTTTAAACTTCTTCAAAACCAAGGTATGTACTTTGTCAAAGTCCAATTAGGCATCTTGATCAATCTCTATAGATCTTAATGCCCAATATATAAGCAGCTTCACTGAGGTCTTTCATTGAAAAACTCTTGTTCAAGTATCCTTTTATGCTATCCAGAAATTCTATATCATTTCCAATTAGTAATATGTCATCCACATATAATATTAGAAATTCTACAGAGCTCTCACTCACTTTCTTGTAAATACAGACTTCTCCAAAAGTTTGTATAAAACCATATGCTTTGATCACACTATCAAAACATTTATTCCAACTCCAAGAGGCTTGCACCAGTCCATAAATGGATCACTGGAGCTTGCACACTTTGTTAGCATCATTTGGATCAATAAAACCTTCTGGTTGCAACATATACAACTCTTCTTCCAAAAATCCATTCAGGAATGCAGTCTTTACATCCATTTTCCAAATTTCATAATCATAAAATGCAGCAATTGCTAACATGATTCGGATAGACTTAACCATCGCTACTGGTGAGAAGGTCTCATCGTAGTCAACTCCTTGAACTTGTCGAAAACTTTTTGCAACAAGTCGAGCTTTGTAGACAGTAACATTACCGTCAGCGTCAGTCTTCTTCTTGAAGATCCATTTATTCTCTATGGCTTGTCGATCATCGGGCAAGACAACCAAAGTCCACACTTTGTTCTCATACATGGATCCCATCTCAGATTTCATGGCCTCAAGCCATTTTGTGGAATCTGGGCTCATCATCGCTTTCTCATAGTTCGTAGGTTCGTCATGGTCAAGTAACATGACCTCCAGAATAGGATTACCATACCACTCTGGTGCAGATCTTATTCTGGTTGACCTACGAGGTTTGGTAGTAACTTGATCAGAAGTTTCATGATCATTATCATCAGCTTCCTCACTAATTGGTGTAGGGATCACATGAACTGATTTCTGTGATGAACTACTTTCCAATAAGGGAGCAGGTACATTTACCTCATCAAGTTCTACTTTCCTCCCACTCATTTCTTTCGAGAGAAACTCCTTCTCTAGAAAGGATCCATCTTAGCAACGAATATCTTGCCTTCGGATCTGTGATAGAAGGTGTACCTAATAGTTTCCTTTGGGTATTCTATGAAGACGCACTTCTCCGATTTGGGTTTGAGCTTATCAGGTTGAAACTTTTTCACATAAGCATCGCAGCCCTAAACTTTAAGAAACGACAACTTTGGTTTCTTGCCAAACCACAGTTCATAAGGCATCGTCTCAACGGATTTTGATGGCGCCCTATTTAAAGTGAATGCAGTTGTCTCTAATGCATAACCCCAAAATGATAGTGATAATTAAATCGGTAAGATACATCATAGATCGCACCATATACAATAAAGTGCGGTTACGATGTTCAGACACACCATTATGCTGTGGTGTTCCATGTGGCGTGAGCTGTGAAACTATTCCACATTGTTTTTAAATGAAGGCCAAACTTGTAACTCAAATATTCTCCTCCACGATCAGATCGTAGAAACTTTATTTTCTTGTTACGATGATTTTCCACTTCACTCTGAAATTCTTTGAACTTTTCAAATGTTTCAAACTTATGTTTCATTAAGTAGATATACCCATATCTTCTCAAGTCATCTGTGAAGGTGAGAAAATAACGATACCCGCCGCGAGCCTCAATATTCATCGGACCACATACATCAGTATGTATGATTTCCAATAAATCTGTTGCTCGCTCCATTGTTCCGGAGAACGGAGTTTTAGTCATCTTGCCCACGAGGCATGTGATGTCTACTACACAACCTTCTTCTTGTAGATGTTGTTGGGCCTGCAAGTGCACAGGTTTGTAGGACAGTAGCAAATTTCCCTCAAGTGGATGACCTAAGGTTTATCAATCCGTGGGAGGCGTAGGATGAAGATGGTCTCTCTCAAACAACCCTGCAACCAAATAACAAAGAGTCTCTTGTGTCCCCAACACACCCAATACAATGGTAATTTGTATAGGTGCACTAGTTCAGCGAAGAGATGGTGATACAAGTGCAATATGGATGGTAGATATAGGTTTTTGTAATCTGAAAATATATAAATAGCAAGGTAACTAATGATAAAAGTGAGCGTAAACGGTATTGCAATGGTAGGAAACAAGGCATAGGGTTCATACTTTCACTAGTGCAAGTTCTCTCAACAATAGTAACATAATTGGATCATATAACTATCCCTCAACATGCAACAAAGAGTCACTCCAAAGCCAGTAATAATGGAGAACAAACGAAGAGATTATGGTAGGGTACGAAACCACCTCAAAGTTATTCTTTCGGATCAATCTATTCAAGAATTCGTACTAGAATAACACCTTAAGACACAAATCAACCAAAACCCTAATGTCACATAGATACTCCATTGTCACCTCAAGTATCTGTGGGCATGATTATACGATATGCATCACACAATCTCAGATTCATCTATTCAACCAACACAAAGTACTTCAAAGAGTGCCCCAAAGTTTCTACCGGAGAGTCAAGACGAAAATGTGTGCCAACCCCTATGCATAGGTTCATGGGCGGAACCCGCAAGTTGATCACCAAAACATACATCAAGTGGATCACATGATATCCCATTGTCACCACACATAAGCATGGCAAGACATACATCAAGTGTTCTCAAATCCTTAAAGACTCAATTCGACAAGATAACTTCAAGAGGAAAACTCAATTCATCACAAGAGAGTAGAGGGGGAGAAACATCATAAGATCCAACTATAATAGCAAAGCTCGCGATACATCAAGATCGTGCCATAGAGAGAACACGAGAGAGAGAGAGAGATCAAACACATAGCTACTGGTACATACCCTCAGCCCCGAGGGTGAACTACTCCCTCGTCATCATGGAGAGCGCCGAGATGATGAAGATGGCCACCGGTGATGGGTTCCCCCTCCGGCAGGGTGCCGGAACGGGCTCCCGAGAGGGTTTTGGTGGGTACAAAGGATTGCGGCGGCGTAACTCCCGATCTATCTTCGTCCTTGATGTTTTTAGGGTACATGGACTTATATAGGTGAAAGAAGTCGGTCGGGGGAGCCTCGAGGGGCCCAGGAGACAGGGGGCGCCCAGGGGGTGGGCGCGTCCTCCTATCTCCTGGCTTCCTTGAGCCTTCCCTGGCTTGAACTCCAAGTCTCCTGGATCATATCCTTTCCAAAAATCACGCTCCCGAAGGTTTCATTCCGTTTGGACTCCGTTTGATATTCCTTTTCTTCGAAACATTGAAACAAGCAATAAAACAGCAATATGGGCTGGGCCTCCGGTTAACAGGTTAGTCCCAAAAGTGATATAGAAGTGTATAAAAAAGCCCATAAACATTCAATACAGATAATAAAATAGCATGAATGCTTCATAAATTATAGATACGTTGGAGACGTATCAGCATCCCCAAGCTTAATTCCTGCTCGTCCTCGAGTAGGTAAATGATAAAAGAAAGAATTTATGAAGTGTGAATGCTAGCAGGTGCACAAGTTTGATCAATGATGATTTCAATCACCTTTTCTAGCATGATTGTATGTCATAACAGTAGTTCATCTCATAAAACTTCTCACAAACAAGTAACAAGCAATTCTCATGTTAAAGCATAGACCATAAACTTTCTTGAAAACTAGCAAACTTCATTCTTAGTCATCAAACAATTGCAATTCATCTTACTTTCAGGAAGGGTCTATGTCAGAGCTTTGATTTAGCAAACTCCACATACTCAACTATCATATAGTCTTCTACAATTGCTAACACTCACGCAATACTAATGGTTATGGGGTTTTAATGGACACTGAGAAAGATAGGGGCTTATAGGGTTACCTCCCAACGTGCTCACCTTTGGGTGATGCCAACAATAATAGTTCATGCTAACTTACATCCAATTGGATATATATATCAGGATCTTCCCAACACGAGGTGCTTGCCAAAGGATAAAATGGAAAAGGGAAAGGCGAAGATCACCTTGACTCTTGCATAAAGTAAAAGACATAAAGTAAAAGATAGGCCCTTCCCAGAGGGAAGCAGAGGTTGTCATGCGCTTTTAGGGTTGGATGCACAAAATCTTAATGCGAAAGAACGTCACTTTATATTGCCACTTGTATATGGACCTTTATTATGCAGTCCGTCGCTTTTATTGCTTCCATAACAAGATCTTATAAAGCTTATTTTCTTCACACTAATAGAACATACATATTTAGAGAGCAATTTTTATTGCTTGCACCGATGACAACTTACTTGAAGGATCTTACTCAATCCATAGGTAGGTATGGTGGACTCTCATGGCAAAACTGGGTTTAAGGATATTTGGAAGCACAAGTAGTATCTCTACTTGGTGCAAGGAATTTTGGCTAGCATGAGGGGGAAAGGAAAGCTCAACATGTTTGAATGATCCAGGACAATATACTTTAACTGAAATGCGAGAAAACATAACCCATTACGTTGTCTTCCTTGTCCAACTCAACTCTTTAGCAGGTCATACTTAATGAGTGCTCATAATTATAAAAGATGTCTAGGATAGTATATTTATATGTGAAATGTCTCTTATTCTTTCATGAATTGTTCAAATGACCAATACAATGCTTGCTAACCTTCAATAAATTTACAACCTCTACTTCTTAGATGTGAAGTCATTACTCCCCATGGGATAAGCAAATGAGACATATATAATTTCAGATTTATGACATTCAACTCATTCAACCATTTACTCATAGGATATAAGTGAAGCACACGAGTTAATGAAAAATTACTCCAAAAAGATATAAGTGAAGAACAATGAGTAGCTAAATAATTATGTAACTATGTGAAGACTCTCGCTCATTTAAGAATTTTAGATCTTGGTATTTTATTCAAACAGCAAGCAAAGCAAAATAAAATGACATTGCAAGGGTAGCACAACTCATGTGAATAAGCAAAAACTTAGGCTCAACCGTTACTAACCGATAGTTGTTGAAGAAGAAAGGTGGGATGCCTAACGGGGCATCCCCAAGCTTAGATGCTTGAGACTTCTTGAAATATTATCTTGGGGTGCCTTGGGCATCCCCAAGCTTGAACTTTTGTGTCTCCTTAATTCCTCTCATATCATGGTTTCTCTTTTTATCAAAAGCTTCATCCACAACAAACTCAACAAGAACTCGTGAGATAGGTTAGTATAAACCAATGCAAAACTTTATCATTTTCAACTGTAACAAATCACTAAAATTATTATTAAACATTGCATACTAAATGCCTCTGCATATTTAGTACTTCTATCCTCAAATAGAATCATTAAACAAGCAAGCATATGCAAACAATGCAAACATAACAGCAATCTGCCAAAACAGTATAGTCTGTAAAGAATGCAAGATTCATCATACTTCCCTAACTCCAAAAATTATGAGAAAAATACTATGCTATAGAAGATTTATCAGAGCTCATTATGCAAAAGTTTCAACATTATATCATGCTCGGACTTTTCTAGGGAAATTTTGCAACAGCGGTAAACTTTCTGTTTTCAAACAGCAACATGTATACTAGCAAAATAAGCATGGCAAAGCCTATCCTTGACATTTTTATTGAAAATAAAGATGCAAAACATTATTATAAATAACAGAAAGCAAATACTAACAAGAGAAAATGACGCTCCAAGAAAAAACACATATCATGTGGTGAATAAAAATATAGCTCCAAGTAAAGTTACCGATGAACGAAGACGAAAGAGGGGATGCCTTCCGGGGCATACCCAAGCTTAGGCTCTTGGTTGTCCTTGAATATTACCTTGGGGTGCTTTGGGCATCCCCAAGCTTAGGCTCTTGCCACTCCTTATTCCATAGTCCATCGAATCTTTACCCAAAATTTGAAAACTTCACAACACAAAACTCAACAGAAAACTCGTAAGCTCCGTTAGTATAGAAAATAAAACCACCACTTAGGTACTGTAATGAACTCATTCTAAATTCATATTGGTGTAATATCTACTGTATTCCAACTTCTCTATGGTTCATACCACTTAATACTAGCCATAGATGCATCAAAATAAGCAAACAACACACAAAAAACAGAATCTATCAAAAACAGAACAGTCTGTAGTAATCTGTATCAAACATATACTTCTGGAACTCCAAAAATCCTACAAAATTAGGAAGTCCTAAGAAATTCGTGTACCAATCCAGAGCAAAAATAATCAGATCATAATCACATCTCTGTGAATTAAAAAAACTAATTTACTGGGTGCAAAAGTTTCTAATTCTCAGCAGGATCAACACAACTATCACCGTAAGCTATCCTAAAGGTCTTACTTGGCACTTTATTGAAACAAAAGCTATAAAACATGATTACTACAGTAGCATAATCATGTGTACACACAAAAACAGTAAGGATAAATATCGGGTTATCTCCCAACAAGCGCTTTTCTTTAATGCCTTTCTAGCTAGCCATGATGATGACAATGATGCTCACATAAAAGATAAGAATTGAAACATAATGGGAGCATCATGAAGCATATGACTAGCACATTTAAGTCTAACCCACTTCCTATGCATAGGGATTTTGTGAGCAAATAACTTATGGAAACAATAATCAACTAGCATAGGAAGGCAAAACAAGAATAGCTTCAAAATTTTCAACACATAGAGAGGAAACTTGATATAATTGCAATTCCTACAAGCATATGTTCCTCTCTCATAATAATTTTCAGTAGCATCATAAATAAATTCAACAATATAACCAGCACATAAAGCATTCTTTTCATGATCTACAAGCATAGAAAATTTATTACTCTCCACATAAGCAAAATTCTTCTCATTCGGAATAGTGGGAGTATCATAGAGACTTGAACACTAAAAATTGTTTCCACATTAAAAGAGTAATGTTCAGAAAAAGGGTAATCATAATCATGACAAGTTTTATAAATATAATCATCACTACTTTTTATAGCATAAGTTTCATCACAATACTCATCATAAGTAGCAACTTCGTTCTCATCATAATCGATTGAAACCTCTTCCAAGGTAGTGGAATCATCACTAAATAAAGTTGACACTCTTCCAAATCCACTTTCATATAAATCACAATAAGATTCAACATCCTCCAAAATAGTGGGATCACTACTTCCTAAAGTTGACACTCTTCCAAACCCACTTTCATCAATATAAACATCATAGGTAAGAGGTATGCTATCATCATAATAACTTTGCATATCAAAACTAGGGAGGCAAAAAATATCATCTTCATTAAACGTTGCATCCCCAAGCTTGGGACAAACATTAATTTCAGCAAATATATTCTCAAATATGTCATCCTCATCAAACATAGCTTCCCCAAGCTTGGGCCTTTTCATATCATAAGCATAATCACTCTCATCATTAATAGTGTGGATAGCACCAATAGTATAGCAATTATCATCATCACAATGAGTAGTAGGAGCAACATCATTCGAGAGAGATACCTTTTTACCTTTGTTGCTCCTTCTTTTCCTTTTCACATTATGTGTGGGTTTAACCTTCTTCTTTGAGCTCCTTATAGATGAGATTGGTTGAATAGAAAGCTCCTCCTCGTTACCTGATTCATCATAAGAAATAATAGGAGGACATTGGGAAGTCTCTTCCCTTTCATTAGTATTCTTATCATCTTCTATTTGCTTTATTTTCTTTAGGTAATCGGCAATATAAGGATTTTCAATGCAATTCACCGCACAATACAAATAAATCTTCTCTAGATCAAAATCAAGAAATCTATCAAGATTAAATTTTGGAATACCTTCAGTTATACGTTTCATTTCTTCATACCCCAAAAGAAGACTAAGCTCTTTATGATGCCCAAGGGTAATCAAGCTATCACAATTTTTGGGCACGATTCAATCATGAAACAATTTGCATTGGAGATTTAAATGACCATGTTCATTGCAAAGTTCACAAGGAGCGCGAAAAATATTGAATCTTTCAGCACAATCATCAAGACTTTCTTGCAACCCTTTAGTTTCTAAATACTTATGCCTCTTGCAATATTTATTTTCCCTATTTGGTGTGTACTTGCAAACCCAATCTACTCCAAAAAATCGACATGCTTATAAGAGATATTTTCATCATAACTAGTGCAATCATCGTTAGTACTATGGATATTCAAAGAGTTCATACTAACAACATTGAAATCATGCACATCATTCACATATTTCATGCCAAGCATTCTATGTAATTCTTCTTCTAGCACTTTAGCGCAATTTTCCTTTTCATCATAATCACGAAAGATATTAAAAAGATGAAGCGTATGAGATACACTCAATTCCATTTTTTGTAGTTTCATTTTATAAACTAAACTAGTGATAAAACAAGAAACAAAAAGATTCGATTGCAAGATCTAAAGATATACCTTCAAGCACTCACCTCCCCCGCAATGGCGCCAGAAAAGAGCTTGATGTCTACTACACAACCTTCTTCTTGTAGACGTTGTTGGGCCTGCAAGTGCACAGGTTTGTAGGACAGTAGCAAATTTCCCTCAAGTGGATGACCTAATGTTTATCAATCCGTGGGAGGCGTAGGATGAAGATGGTCTCTCTCAAACAACCCTGCAACCAAATAACAAAGAGTCTCTTGTGTCCCCAACACACCCAATACAATGGTAATTTGTATAGGTGCACTAGTTCAGCGAAGAGATGGTGATACAAGTGCAATATGGATGGTAGATATAGGTTTTTGTAATCTGAATATATATAAACAGCAAGGTAACTAATGATAAAAGTGAGCGTAAACGGTATTGCAATGGTAGGAAACAAGGCATAGGGTTCATACTTTCACTAGTGCAAGTTCTCTCAACAATAGTAACGTAATTGGATCATATAACTATCCCTCAACATGCAACAAAGAGTCACTCCAAAGCTAGTAATAGCGGAGAACAAACGAGGAGATTATGGTAGCGTACGAAACCACCTCAAAGTTATTCTTTCGGATCAATCTATTCAGGAAAGAATAACACCTTAAGACACAAATCAACCAAAACCCTAATGTCACCTAGATACTCCATTGTCACCTCAAGTATCTGTGGGCATGATTATACGATATGCATCACACAATCTCAGATTCATCTAATCAACCAACACAAAGTACTTCAAAGAGTGCCCCAAAGTTTCTACCAGAGAGTCAAGAGTGCCAACCCCTATGCGTAGATTCATGGGCGGAACCCGCAAGTTGATCACCAAAACATACATCAAGTGGATCACGTGATATCCCATTGTCACCATAGATAAGCACGTCAAGACATACATCAAGTGTTCTCAAATCCTTAAAGACTCAATCCGACAAGATAACTTCAAGAGGAAAACTCAATTCATCACAAGAGAGTAGAGGGGGAGAAACATCATAAGATCCAACTTTAATAGCAAAGCTCGCGATACATAAAGATCGTGCCATAGAGAGAACACGAGAGAGAGAGAGAGAGATCAAACACATAGCTACTGGTACATACCCTAAAACCCGAGGGTGAACTACTCCCTCCTCATCATGGAGAGCGCCGGGATGATGAAGATGGCCACCGGTGATGGGTTCCCCCTCCGGCAGGGTGCCGGAACGGGCTCCCAAGAGGTTTTTCGTGGCTATAGAGGCTTGTGGCGGCGGAACTCCTGATCTATCTTCGTCCTTGATGTTTTTAGGTTACGTGGACTTATATAGGCGAAAGAAGTCGATCGGGGGAGCCTCGAGGGGCCCAGGAGATAGGGGCGCGCCCAGGGGGTGGGGCGCGCCCTCCTATCTCCTCGCTTCCTCGAGCCTTCCCTGGCTTGAACTCCAAGTCTCCCGGATTATACCCTTTCCAAAAATCATGCTCCCGAAGGTTTCACTCCGTTTGGAGTCCGTTTGATATTCCTTTTCTTCAAAATACTGAAACAGGCAATAAAACAGCAATATGGGCTGGGCCTCCGGTTAATAGGTTAGTCCCAAAAGTGATATAAAAGTGTATAAAAAAAGCCCATAAACATTCAAAACAAATAATAAAATAGCATGAATGCTTCATAAATTATAGATACGTTGGAGACGTATCAGCATGGTTCGCAAGTACCAAGTGATTCATAATCAAGTGATTCCAAAAGTCCATCAGAATGGAGTTTCTTCATGCGCTTTACACCAATATGACCCAAACGGTAGTGCCACAAATAAGTTGCACTATCATTATCAACTCTGCATCTTTTGTCTTCAATATTATGAATATGTGTGTCACTACTATCGAGATTCAACAAAAACAGACCACTCTTCAAGGGTGCCTGACCATAAAAGATATTACTCATATAAATAGAACAACCATTATTCTTAGATTTAAATGAATAACCATCTCGCATCAAACAAGATCCAGATATAATGTTCATGCTCAACGTTGGCACCAAATAACAATTATTCAGGTCTAAAACTAATCCCGAAGGTAGATGTAGAGGTAGCGTGCCGACCGCGATCACATCGATTTTGGAACCATTTCCCACGTGCATCATCACCTCGTCCTTAGCCAATCTTCGCTTAATCCGTAGTCCATGTTTCGAGTTGCAAATATTAGCAACAGAACCAGTATCAAATAACCAGGCACTACTGCGAGCATTAGTAAGGTACACATCAATAACATGTATATCACATATACCTTTGTTCACCTTGCCATCCTTATTATCCGCCAAATACCTGGGGCAGTTCCGCTTCCAGTGACCAGTCCCTTTGCAGTAGAAGCACTCAGTCTCATGCTTAGGTCTAGACTTGGGTTTCTTCACTTGAGCAGCAACTTGCTTGCCATTCTTCTTGAAGTTCCCCTTCTTCCCTTTACCCTTTTTCTTGAAACTGGTGGTCTTGTTGACCATCAACACTTGATGCTCTTTCTTGATTTCTACCTTCACAGCCTTTAGCATTGCGAGGAGCTCGGGAATTGTCTTGTTCATCCCTTACATATTATAGTTCATCACGAAGCTCTTGTAGCTTGGTGGCAGTGATTGAAGAATTCTGTCAATGACACTATCATCAGGAAGATTAACTCCTAGTTGAATCAAGTGATTGCTATACCCAGACATTTTGAGTATATGTTCACTGATAGAACTATTCTCCTCCATCTTGCAGCTATAGAACTTATTGGAGACTTCATATCTCTCAATCCGGGCATTTGCTTGAAATATTAACTTCAACTCCTGGAACATCTCATATGCTCCATGACGTTCAAAACGTTGTTGAAGTCTCGGTTCTAAGCCATAAAGCATGGCACACTGAACTATCGAGTAGTCATCAGCTTTGCTCTGCCAGATGTTCACAACGTCTAGCGTTGCTCCTGCAGCGGGTCTTGCACCTAGTGGTGCTTCCAGGACGTAATTCTTCTTTCCAGCAATGAGGATAATCCTCAAGTTGCGGACCCAGTCTGTGTAATTGCTACCATCATCTTTCAACTTAGCTTTCTCTAGGAATGCATTAAAATTCAACAGAACAACAGCACGGGCCATCTATCTACAACAACATAGACATGCAAAAAACTATCAGGCACTAAGTTCATGATAAATTAAAGTTCAATTAATCATATTACTTAAGAACTCCCACTTAGATAGACATCCCTCTAATCATCTAAGTGATCACGTGATCCAAATCAACTAAACCATGTCCGATCATCATGTGAGATGGAGTAGTTTTCAATGGTGAACATCACTATGTTGATCATATCTACTATATGATTCACGCTCGACCTTTCGGTCTCAGTGTTCCGAGGCCATATCTGCATATGCTAGGCTCGTCAAGTTTAACCCGAGTATTCTGCGT
Source organism: Aegilops speltoides (assembly GCA_021437245.1). Lineage (NCBI taxonomy): Eukaryota > Viridiplantae > Streptophyta > Magnoliopsida > Poales > Poaceae > Aegilops > Aegilops speltoides. Next base: position 121,888,759 of record CM038143.1, on the reverse strand, counting down.
GTGCAAAACTGGCTTGCACCCGTTGTATGTGAACGTAGAGCTTATCACACCCGATCATCACGTGGTGTCTCGGCATGACGAACTTCCGCAATGGTGCATACTCACGGAGAACACTTGTACCTTGAAATTTAGTGAGAGATCATCTTATAATGCTACCGTCGTACTAACCAAAATAAGATGCATAAAAGATAAACATCACATGCAATCAATATAAGTGATATGATATGGCCATCATCATCTTGTGCCTTTGATCTCCATCTCCAAAGCACTGTCATGATCACCATCGTCATCGGCGCGATACCTTGATCTCCATCATAGCATCCTTGTCGTCTCGCTAACTATTGTTTCTACAACTATCGCTACTGCTTAGTGATAAGTAAAAACAATTACAGGGCGATTGCATTTCATACAATAAAGCGACAACCATATGGCTCATGCCAGTTGCTGATAACTTTGTTACAAAACATGATCATCTCATACAATAAAATTTAGCATCATGTCTTGACCATATCACATCACAACATGCCCTGCAAAAACAAGTTAGACATCCTCTACTTTGTTGTTGCAAGTTTTACGTGGCTGCTACGGGCTGAGCAAGAACTGTTCTTACCTACGCATCAAAACCACAACGATTTTTCGTCAAGTATGTGATGTTTTAACCTTCAACAAGGACCGGGCGTAGCCACACTTGATTCAACTAAAGTTGGAGAAACTGACACCCGTCAGCCACCTATGTGCGAAGCACGTCGGTAGAACCAGTCTCGCGTAAGCGTACATGTAATGTCAGTCGGGGCCGCTTCATCCAACAATACCGCCGAATCAAAGTATGACATGCTGGTAAGCAGTATGACTATTATCGCCCACAACTCACTTGTGTTCTACTCATGCATATAACATCTATGAATAAACCTGGCTCGGATGCCACTATTGGGGAACGTAGTAATTTCAAAAAAAAAATCCTACCCACACGCAAGATCATGGTGATGCATAGCAATGAGAGGGGAGAGTGTTGTCCACGTACCCTTGTAGATCGAAAGCGGAAGCGTTATGACAACGCGGTTGATGTAGTCGTACGTCTTCAGGATCGACCGATCCTAGTACCGAACGTACGGCACCTCCGCGATCTGCACACGTTCAGCTCGGTGACGTCCCACGAACTCCGATCCAGCAAAGTGTCAAGGGAGAGTTTCGTCAGCACGACAGCGTGATGACGGTGGTGATGATGCTACCGACACAGGGCTTCGCCTAAGCATCGGAACGATATAACCAAGGTGGATTATGGTGGGGGGGCACCGCACACAGCTAAGAGAGATCGATGATCAACTTGTGTGTCTATGGGGTGCCCCCTGCCCCATATATAAAGGAGTGGAGGAGGGGGAGGAGGCCGGCCTCCTAGGCGCACCCCAAGGGGAGTCCTACTCCCACCAGGAGTAGGATTCCACCCCTTCCAATAGTAGGAGTAGGAGGGAAGGAAGGAGGAGTGAGGGGGAAGGAAAAAGGGGGCACCGCCCCTCCCTTCCTTGTCCAATTCAGACTAGAGGGGGAGGGGGCGCGCGGCCTGCCCTGGCCGCCCCTTCCTCTCTCCACCAAGGCCCATGAGGCCCATTACACTCCCCGGGGGGTTCCGGTAACCCCCCCCGGTACTCCGGTATTTGTCCAAACTCACTCGGAACCCTTCCGAAGTCCAAACATAGTCATCCAATATATCGATCTTTATGTCTCGACCATTTCGAGACTCCTCGTCATGTCCGTGATCATATCTGGGAATCCGAACTACCTTCGGTACATCAAAACACATAAAATCATATTACTGATCGTCACCGAACGTTAAGCGTGTGGACCCTACGGGTTCGAGAACTATGTAGACATGACCAAGACATGTCTCGCCAATAACCAATAGCGGAACTTGGATGCTCATATTTTCTCCCACATATTCTACAAAGATCTTTATCGGTCAAACCGCATAACAACATACGTTGTTCCCTTTGTCATCGGTATGTTACTTGCCCGAGATTCGATCGTCAGTATCTCAATACCTAGTTCAATCCCGTTACCGGCAAGTCTCTTTACTCGTTCCGTAATGCATCATCCCGTAACTAACTCATTAGTCACATTTATTGCAAGGCTTATAGTGATGTGCATTACCGAGAGGGCCCAGAGATACCTCTACGACAATCGTAGTGACAAATCCTAATCTCGATCTATGCCAACTCAACAAACACCATCGGAGACACCTGTAGAGCACCTTTATAATCACCCAGTTACGTTGTGACATTTGGTAGAACACAAAGTGTTCCTCCGGTATTCGGGAGTTGCATAATCTCATAGTCATAGGAACATGTATAAGTCATGAAGAAAGCAATAGCAACATACTAAACGATCAAGTGCTAAGCTAATGAAATGGGTCAAGTCAATCACATCATTCTCTAATGATGTGATCCCGTTCATCAAATGACAACTCATGTCTATGGATAGGAAACTTAACCATCTTTGATTAACGAGCTAGTCAAGTAGAGGCATACTAGTGACACTCTGTTTGTCTATGTATTCACACATGTACTAAGTTTCTGGTTAATACAATTCTAGCATGAATAACAAACATTTATCATGATATAAGGAAATATAAATAACAACTTTATTATTGCCTCTAGGGTATATTTCCTTCATGACGACGAAGGCTTGGTCGGGGAGAGCGTGGCTACAGTACCGCCTGGCGGGCGCTCACTGTAGCCACACCCCGTATTATCTGATTAATGGCGCATAGATTCCAAGGGAGGAGGAGGGGCACCTACTAGGAGTCGGCCTCCCTCTGTGCCGACTGGTCAGGACTCGCCGCCTTCCGGCATCTCACGGACAGGTAGGGCCCGCCGCCTACGGGCCGTACTGATAGTCCGTCGTGGGAGCATGGTATCCTCTGCCACGGATGATGTCATGGGCAGCATGGCAACAGTGTCGCGTCGGGCAAGGGATGTCTGCCCGATACGCTACACTGGCCACGTTCGACCCTGGATTCGGGGGTGGCAGGCTGTGCTGTAGCCACGCCCCGTCTTGTCATTGTTATGCGGGTGCAAACTTTGAGGGCTCGAGAGGCCGCCTGTTAGGAACCGGCCTCTCTGGAGGCCACCTGCTAGGAGTCTGCCCTCTTCGTGACTGCCTTCTTGACTCCGCCGCCTTCTCGCAGCCAGCCGCTTGGACCAGTCGGCCCTAAGAAAGCGGCCCTTTGCTTGTGATGCTTGAGGGGCGCAGCCGGCCCCGATGTCTTGAAATACCATAGGGGGCTGATGAGGCTACCCGTGGTCATTTACTCTGACAACTTGGGAGTAGCCTTGTGCCACCAAACGATCCTTGTTGCGAATGACAATCCCGTGAGCATCTTGCTTGTTCTTGAAGATCCATTTGGTTCCAATGACATTATGGTTCTCCTTTGGCCTTGGCACCAATCTCCACGCCTTGTTGCACTCGAAGTTGTTGAGTTCTTCATGCATGGCATTAAGCCAATCCGGATTCTCGAGCGCCTCATAGACCTTTTGGGGTTCAACACAAGAAACAAACGCATGATGTTCACAATAGTTTGCTAATTGTCTACGAGTGCTTACCCCCTTTCTTAAGCTTCCAAGCACATTCTTCATGAGATGCTCTTTGGTAGCAAGCTTGGAAGAAATCTTGGCGGCACAACGCTCCAATTGCTCCTCAAGAGAGAGTTGAGGAGTAGTAACTTGATCATCATGAGCGTCGTCTTGAGCTTGTTATTGATCTTGAGCTTGCTCTTAATCTTGAACTTGCTCGGTAGCAAGAACTTGATCTTGGGCATAAATTGGTGGATCACCACCACCTTGAGGTTGATCTTGCCCTTGATCTTGTTCATTTGGTTGAGGGCCTTCACTTTGTTCTTCGGAAGCATGTGGTTCTTGGGTTGGTGATTGTTCCACTTGAGTGGAACATTGTCCTTCTCCTTCAGCCACAAGGGGTTCCTCAATGGGTAGGATATGGCCAACACCCATTCTTCTTATGGCTCGGGGAGGAATTTCATCACCTTCATCACAAGTACCACTTTGCTCCACTTGGGAGCCATTATTATCATCAAACTCCATGTTACACGTCTCCTCAATGAGTCCCATGGACTTGTTGAGGACACGGTAAGCATGAGAGTTTGTAGCATAACCAACAAATATGCCCTCATGAGCTCTAGCGTCAAATTTAGACAAACGAACACCTTTCTTGAGAATGAAACACTTACAACCGAACACTCGAAAGTACTTGAGGTTGGGCTTGTTGCCGGTAAGTAGCTCATATGGAGTCTTGTTCAAGCCTTTGCGGAGATAGAGCCGATTGGATGCATGACAAGTGGTGTTGATGGCCATCATGGTCCTTGTCGCGTCCATCAATGTCCGGTTCTTCCTCTCTGCTACACCATTTGTTGAGGGGGTGTAAGGTGCGGAATATTGATGCTGGATCCCCTCGTCACTAAGAAACTCATCTAAGGTGTAGTTCTTGAACTTGGTGCCGTTGTCACGTCTTATCATTAAAATCGTTGCATTGTGTTCACGTTGAGCTTCATTTGCAAAGTCGATGACGGTTTGTTGGGTCTCACTCTTCCTCTTGAAGAAATACACCCAAGTGTATCTTGAATAATCATCCACAATCACCAAGCAATGCTTTCAACCCCCAAGACTATCAAAGGATGGAGGCCCAAAAAGATCCATGTGAAGGAGCTCCAAAGGCCTCGTCGAGTAGATGATAGTCGTGGGAGGGCGAGCCGTCTCATGTAGCTTTCTGTCGATACAAGCACTTCAAGCACGATCTTTGGCAAAACTAACATTTGTTAGTCCACAGACATGGTCCCCCTTGAGAAGACTTTGCTGTAAGGGCATATTTATCCCCAAGTTGTTTTGGTGATTGATGACAATGCTTTTGCGGACTAATCGTGTGCGTTAAGTTCTTTTAGAGATTCATCCATTGGCACGAGACGATTACCTCCCCTCGGTGTTTTATTCAAGACGGTGTAGCTCCTTCGTTTCGTTGTTGGTGGACTAGTTTCGCAGGAGTCATCGTACTATCAAGAGGGGATCCGCTTTGGTAAGACTAGGGTGGAATCAACACGTACACATCCTTATCACACCCGACGTCTTCCTTCCGCATCATTGGAGCTGCCTTTTCTTCCGTACCTGCTCCGTTCTGTCCCAGCGGTAGTACCGCGGTCCTCAGTGGTAGTACCGCCGAAGCTCTCAAGTGGTAGTACCGCTCCCAGAGTGGTAGTACCGCTTGTGGGCTTCGGTCATAGTACCGCAGTGGTTCCGGGCTACTACCGCCTCGATTCAAGACCGATGTTTTTCATGTCGGGTTTTGCGGTACTAGGAGCGGTAGTAGTGGCGGTAGTACCGCTCCAAGCGGTAGTACCGCTCTTACTCCCGCGGTAGTACCGCTCTGGGGCCAGGACCCTGTCTTCCTCGACTGCGCAGTAGTACCGCTGGGCGGGAGCGGTAGTACCACTCTAAGCGGTAGTACCGCCCTGCCCAAGCGGTAGTACCGCTCTGTGCGGGGATGTTCAGTGGGGTAGCGGTTGGATTGGTTCCCCCACTATATAAAGGTGTCTTCTTCCCCAAAGTTGACCTACCTCTTTCCCCCAAAGCTTCATTGTTGCTCCAAGCTCCATTTTTGCCCGATCTCTCTCCCTAGCCAATCAAACTTGTTGATTTGCTCGGGATTGGTTGAGAAGGCCCCGATCTACACTTCCACCAAGAGAAATTTGATTCCCTCTCTTATCCCTAGCGGATCTTGTTACTCTTGGGTGTTTGAGCACCCTAGATGGTTGAGGTCGCCTCGAAGCCATACTCCATTGTGGTGAAGCTTCGTGGTGTTGTTGGGAGCCTCCAGTTGTTGTGGAGATAGCCCCAACCTTGTTTGTAAAGGTTGATGTCGCCTTCAAGGGCACCAATAGTGGAATCACGGCATCTCGCATTGTGTGAGGGCGTGAGGAGAATCTGGTGGCCCTAGTGGCTTCTTGGGAGCATTGTGCCTCCACACCGCCTAACGGAGACGATTCCCTTAAAGGAAGGAACTTGAAGAACACATCCTCGTCTCCACCGGCTCCACTCTTGGTTACTTCGTGCCTTTACTCTTGCAAGCCTACTTTTGTTGTTTCCATTGCTTGCTTATGTGCTAGTTGTATTTGCATCATATAGGTTGCTCACATAGTTGCATATCTAGACAACCTATTTTGTTGCAAAGTTTAAATTGGTAAAGAAAAGCTTCAAAACTGTTAGTTGCCTATTCACCCCCCCCCCTCTAGTCAACCATATCAATCCTTTTAATTGGTATCAGAGCCTCGTCTCTTTATTAAGGACTTTGCCGTCCGAAGAGTATGGTTGACACCAACGACGGTGCGGAGGAGCACTCCTGTGTGAATCCCATCTCATCTTCGGCCGAAGGGGAACCTCGGTCTCACGTGAGGAATTCATTGTGGCTTTAGACACATTGAAAACCTCCATGACGGCCGAGGTTAAAAGCATGTTTACTGAATTCCTAGAAGGACTTAAACAATCTACCTCGCTGATGAAAGTGGGTGATCCCACTAACAAGGTGACGGATGCTACCTCCGACAAGGGGGAAGCTAACAGTGAAAAGAGTCCTTCTACTAGTGGTAGAAATGGCACTGGCATCTTTGCCCATGTGGAACCCCCAATTTATGGAGGGCCGATCCCCTCCACTCATTTGAATCATGCCGGTCCTCCTCCTAAATATGAGAAACATGAAGACTTTGATTCTTGGGTTTATCGCTTCAAGCGTCATTTAAAACATGTGAACACTAACCTTTGGAGAATCATTGAAAAAGGTTTCTATCCTCATGACCCAAGCAACTTCACCCCTGGAGAAGCCGTGGACAATCAATTCAATGAGAGTGCTCTCTTCATCATCCAAGATGCAATCCTTCCCGAAGATCTCCCTCATCTTCGACCTCATGCCATGGCTAAAGAAGCATGGAAATGTGTTGAGTCTCTCTATCGAGGGAGTGCTAGCATTCAACGCTCCAACTATGAAGTGGTGCAAGATGAAGCCGATGAGTTTGCAATGAAAGAAGATGGAGAACCTCGTGAGCTCTTTCGAAGAGTGACCAAACTCGCAGTCTCACTCCGAGATCATGGAAGCAAGGACACGGATGACAATTGGATCAAGCACAAGTTCCTCAAGGCCATGATGCCCTACAACAAGGCCATGTCATTCGTCATTCGTCAAAGACCGGACTTCCACTCCATGACCTCAAGTGAAGTGTTGGATGAGTTCGTTGCAATGAGCATCTTGGACAAGACCACCGACAATGCGGTGCTCCGTTCTCAAAGGGTAAAGAAGCCCAACCTTGCTTTGAAGGCCAAGGCTATCATGGAAGAAGAGGAAGAAGTGGAAGATGAGGAGAGTAATCCCGAAGACACTAAGTATGATTATCATGAGCACATGGCCCTTGCTTCAAGACAATTTTGGACAAGAAGAATTCAAGACCCAACTTCAACAAGAACAACTCAAGTGGCGTCAAGGGCAAGCAACGAGTTAGAACTTGCTTCAACTGTGGCAATGTGAGCCATTTCGTTGCGGATTGCCCTTACGAGAAGCGGGAAGACAATTGTGGCAAATTCATCCGAAAAGACAAAGCCAAGTCCCTCCCCAACAAGAACAACTTCGCCAAGAAGACTCCAACTCATGGGTTGGTGGTTCAAGAAGAATACTAAGAGGATGAGATGATGATGAAAGTGGAGAAGCAATGGCCATGGCATCCGTTGCCATTGCTACTACTCCCCCGGTGTCTCTCTTTGATTCACCCAACGAAAACATCACCGCCAAGTGCCTCATGGCTAAAGCTTCAAACAAGGTAACCCCCAACATCACAACCACCATCATTACTAATCCCTCCTTGGAGGATTGCATTGATGAACATGTTGAGTCTAATGAGGAAGTGAATGAATTTGAGTCTTTTATGAGTAAGCTCAAGGGCAAGTCCAAGAAGCACTTTGTTGCTCTCTTGGAACAACTTGGTGAGGCCAATGACATGATCGAGGCTCACGAAGAAACCATCTCTAAGATGGAAGGTCATAGTCGTGACTATGCCGATGAGATATCGGATCTCTCTAATGCTCTTGAGGAAGAGCGTGTGCATCGTTTGACTTTTGAGGAGTCACACAATGATGACCATGCTAAGTTAAAGAAAGATCTTGATCATGCTCTTGTCGTGTCTCGTGTGCTAACTTCCGAGAAGGCTAAACTTGGGGTTGATCATGCTAGACTCAAAGAGGAGTTTGAGATACTTGACAAGGCCCACAAGGTCTTGAAGGGTGCTCACGCTAACCTCAAGGAGTCTCATGCTCAACTCCAAGTTAAGCTAATCAAGGAAAAGGCCACCTTTCCTCATATGGTATTAATTGATAATGCATGTGCTACTAATCCGTGTTGTGAGCATGTGCATCTTGTGGAGGAGAATGCCAAGTCGAAGGATCAACTTGAGAAAGGCCTTGTGACATGCATTCAAGGTGAGAAGAACCTCAACGACCTTTTGAGCAATCAAAAGGAAGTTGTGGCCAAGGAAGGAATTGGGTTTGCTCACAAGTCCAAGAGCAAGAAGAAGAAGAACAACAAGACCAAACGTCCTCCTCCTCTCAAGCAAACGTTTGTGAAAGAGGGAGAGGGTGCTCCTAAGGAGAATAAGGAAAACGTGAAGGGAGTTGATGTCCAAAAGGGCAAAAGCATTTCCT
>CM038143.1:115628264-115645419 GCA_021437245.1 Aegilops speltoides | reverse complement strand
ATCCTATTTAATTAGCCATCATATATGTGAAATTATGTCCTCGCTATTCTGCTTGCTTAGACAACATAAATGTGAATTATTTTATGCCCTGCTTTCTTCCCTACTATCCATTGCACTGCTTCATCTTACAATGTCTCAGACATTTAATTACTTTTCTTGTTTATCAGCCATTTCAATTGGAGGGAGTGATGGCAGATTCTGTGGGAGTAAAAACACGCCTTTCAAAAAGATTGTGCTACTGTCGATGCAGATATAACCATGGTTGTACTTGCCCAAGAACCAGCCCCACCACACATAACCCACACTCATGCAAATTGTACCCTACCCAGCTTGGACAGAGAACCAGCTACACCCCTTCTAACCCCAACCCCAAAGCAAATAGACACCCGCCTCTGCTGACACAACACCATCTCCACCACAGAGCACCCAAACACGAAAGCAAATAGTAAGGCAATTGCAAAGGCCCAAATCACGAGGACCACCACTCCAAACCCAAGTCAGCTTCTAAAGTAGAAGAAGAATTGTTCTCGTGTCAGTTCCGTAGCTATGGTTCATACTACTTTGCTCTTGCATCATCAGATTTATCGATACCAACCAATTTCAAATTTGAAGGATGCAATTGAAACTCCAATGGCGCAACAGGTATGTTTTAAACATGTTCTTCAACGTGTTTGGCTGTTTGCTATTGTAACTTGCTCTATGTTGATTTCACTTTCAATTGAATAAACAGTTATGTTCTCATGCCATGCACATTACAAGTGTTGTTATTGCTGTGTAGTTTCCCACACTTGTATTCTGTCTATGCTGCTTTGTCTTAAATAGATATGATTCGAACTGTATCTATCTTGATTTGGCAACATAAACTAGAATGATATAGACCATACAAAGGACCATACTACATAGATATATGTTTGTTTCATGTCATACCATGTCCACCTTTACTACCGAACTGGTTTACCAAAATGAGTTTCATATACTACATTGTAAACTTGAGATGTGTTTGTTTGTTTTCTTTAGAACGCGGATAAAATATTGGAGAAGAGTACCTGTTATGCAATGCTAAAGGAAGTAATGCAGATAAGGTTCAAGATAGTGAGACATCCCTGTTGATCTCCAAGAAAGCTGATAAAAACTATATTGAAGACACCGAGACAACCCGAAAGTCCTGTCTTGATGTAGTGTTCGAAGTTATCGGTTACCACCGCTGGCACCAAATCTTCAACTCGCTGGCTCAATCAGTTCGGCTTCTTGAGTCTCAACTTCAAGTTGAAAGACATTGATCAGATGTTATGCGACAAGAAGCCGAAGGACTGAGGAAGTCCCTGCAGAATGCAGATGCATACTTTCTGGTGCAAAAGCAAGTGTTGGAGGACTTAAGCGCCAAACAAGAGAAAGTTAATAAGCTTGCTAAGCATCTTGCCAAAGATTATGGGTACCTGTGATATTGTTTCTTGAGCTCTTCCAAGTGGTTTCAGCTTCGACTTGTTTTGCTACGGCGCTTATATGCTGTTGTGTTCCCTATATTTGCACCGTGGCGAACTTCGATGCCCAAAGGATGTAATATGTAATAGCCGTGATAGCTTAGTGTAAGTTGCTTGCTTATTTATTTCCTTGTTGTCTTGTTTATTTGTTTGCTTGTAGTCGCGCTTTTTTTCTGCGGTTTGCTAGTCGCTGCAATAACCTATTTTCTAAAACTAGGCCACAATAACCATGGGCTAAAATTTATCAGAGTGACATCGACCCACGGGTCAGAAAACAGCGGGCCTTCTACGGGCAGATAAACAAGGGGCCTTCTACGGGTCAGATAAACAAGGCCTTCTACGGGTCAGAGAAACAAGTGGGCCTCTATGGGCCATAGAAACAATGGGCCTTCATCGTCAGAGAAACAATGGGCCTTCTACGGGTCAGATTATCATCGGGCCTTATACGGTCAGATGATCGATTGGCAAACATGGGCCAAACAGATCAGATTCGCCGTGAACGGGCTAGAGTTGGAATCGTCTGCTCATGGGTCGACCATAACGGCCATCGTTAATAAGCCGATTTGACGACAAGCAATAAAATGGCCCAACGATTTATTTAACAACAAATGGGCCGATCAGAACCACGGGCTGAATTTGGCCCACAAGCGTAAAATGACAAGAACGGGCCATAAGTAAACGAATCGCCGAAATGAGCCCAACAATAAATGGGCTCGAGAAGGCCGAAGATAACATGGGCTGAAACGCCCGACGGAATAACATGCCGTTAATTGGTATAAAGTGACTCATCGTTCTATACGGGCCGCCACCACGGCCGTGAATGGGTGTAAAGTGATAAACTATTCATTACGGGCCGCTTTCACCACGGGCCGTTAATAGGCCAAGAGTTACATAGGGCCTCATATGGGCCGAAGACGCAGGGCCATACATGGGCCGGCGAAAACGGGTCGAATCATATTGATGGCCCAGATGACGCCATCGGGCCTAATTCAATAGGGCGAACGGGCCTTGGGTTAGCGGGTCAGTAAATGGGCTACATGCTAACATGCCATTAACAAAGCTTTCCATGGGCCAGCCCGCCACCTGACCAAGTCAAACAGCCGCCTTTTCACAAAGAATGGGCTTCGTTAGTGTGCCACGGTCGACGATGATAGGCGCCTTTGTCCAATGAGTGGATGACATCCGTCCCAAATATGAGCCGACACGTGTTTCCTCCAGCCAATGATGAATTTACACGGAAAATCCCCATTGGTCGGGGCTTTAACGGGTTATCGGATCCAAAACCCGACCCGATAGCTTAACGACGCCCGCTACGGTGGATGCCACGTGTCGGTCACCCTTGACGAAAAGCACTTCGTGGCGCGCGATTTATCGCTATGGAATCGACACTTCGTGATGATAATTTTGGTAATGTCATGGAACACTTCTACGACATCAAAGGTATGACTATCTTGATTCTGCATAAATTTGTCATGGATGTACATGCATGACAAAAAACGCGACCTACTATGACAAACACGTATCATCACGGAAGTTTATTTTTTATAGTGATGGCAGAGGCCACCAACGAGGGGTGCGAGAGAAGATGCCTGTAGAGGGGGAAGAGAAGGCGCAGTGCGTGAGAGGAGTCGACATGGAGAAAACATGTTTGTTCGAGAGACACCGAGGAAGACTACTACATATCAATGGTGCATGTAGGCGGGAATTAAACGAAGGGATGGTCTTATTGGTTTCAAGGATATAGGGGAAGAGTGAGAGAGGGGGGTAGCTAAAAGGAGATTGTTAAGTGTGAGTGTGTGTTTTACCCATCCAGGCGAAAGTTATGTGCACACAAGAAGAGAACATTCGATGTGGGGTTAGGGCTGAGGGTAATTAACTACGTAGGTAGACATAGGAGACCTTAAACATGCATGTGTGAGAGGTATACATGTATACATGGGATGTGTGTGTGCACGCACGCATGATCGAGATAAAAGAAAGAAGACATAAGTCATAAGATCAACGACATGGGAGAGACGGATCGGTATGACAATATGCATGCATGTGAGAGTGGAGGGAAGAAGGCCCGATAATTGAGCATGTGTTTTTGTCCTTAAGAGATAGTGGCGTGGGCTGGAGCATGCATCAATGGCTAACAGAGGGAGCGAGACACAACGACAGTAAAAAGAGATCAACCTATAGATGCATGTATGGAGAGATGATATAGTGTGTATGACAGAAGCAAGAGGCGTAGAGAAAGAAATGTTGACGGAGAAACCACAGATGGATAGAGAGATAGAGATGCTAGCTAGAGGGACATCGACTAGTTTGTGTGTTAGAGATGACTGCCAAGTGGTTAAGAGGGTGAAGTTATGTGTGTGTGTGTGAGAGAGAGATAAAAAGAGGGCGCATGACTGCATGTAGAGAGAAACATATATAGTGTGCATGATAGGAAGCAAGAGTGAGGGCGAGAAAGAAGGTTGATGGAGAAACAAATAAATAGGAAGATAAAGATGCTAGCTAGTGTGTGTTAGAGATAAGAGGCGAGTGGATCAGAAGGCTGAATTATGTATGTGGGTGTGAGAGAGATAGAGAGAGGGTGCATGTGAGTCACATACAAACAAATATGAGAGAAATGAGATCCCGTCAGATGGAATTTTGTGTTTGTGAGAGAGAAAGATATTTCACAACCAGAGTGATAGCTAGAGAGACATATCAGGGTACGCGAGATATCTGTAGGGAGAGAGAGTGTGTCTGAGCGACATAAAAGAGAATGTGGAGAGATATGAGACCCTAGGAGACAAAGTTTGTATTTGTGTGTGAGAAAGAGATAATTAAGAGGAAGCAGAGTCATACCTTCTGATACCTAAGGAGCGCAAGACATCTCTGTGTGAGAGGGTGTGTGCGAGTGGCACACAGGGAATAGTAGAGAGAAATGAGGCCCTGGGAGACGAAGTTTGTGTTTGTGTGAGACAAAGAGATTTCACAGGGAGAATCATAGTTAGAGACACATATCAGGGAGCAAGGTATACTTAGAGAGAGATAGAGTGAAGGTCGAGGGAGAGAGTATCGTCAGTGTGTTATGAAGATAAAAGATCATTATCGACATACAGGTAGCATGAGAGATACACGAGAGACGATGAAGGTGTATAGGTCTAGAGAGATATATAAGCATGACTGATAGCTATATGAGACAAATATCTGGATTAAAGGGGGTTCAAATATTTAAACTAGAGACCACGACATCGATAATATCAAAACGAAAATTGGTTTATGAAACATGCATATTCATTTGAATTTAGGGAGATGTGTAATGTTATATAGTTTATCAGTATAAGTGATCCATAGATTCTTTAATTAGAGACAAATGCATGGTTTATATGCAATTAATGTCTAAACATGATTACACTATATGTTGCGTGTGTGAATCACATTATACATGTTTGAGAAGTAAAAAAAACCCGCATGAAACACACATTAATTGGAGACAGTTAGCGAGGAATGCATACATTGGATTTCAACATAAAGTGGTTTCAAATATTGGAAAATCCAAATTAAGATGGATTCAGCCTTATGAATCTGAGATCATGCCATTTGTAAACCATATTTATGTATAAAGGGTGTTGTGCTTTTGAAAGTACATATATAAAAATGATGTATATAGATTTGTATTCGAATACAAAATGGATCCTGCCCAAAAAAATACAAACTGGATTCGAATTGAGTTCGCACGGTAAACGTGCACTATTTCTCTGCAAAAATTTGAACGAAGCGGGAAAGTCGAGTAACCGCTCAAACCAAAATCTATGAGATGGAAACTACGCCTATCCTCGACACGCAGAGCCTATCGGCTCGATTTCCATAGGTTTTGATAGGGTAGGCTTATAATTTCACCCAAACATGAGATAACCACCTCCGCCTCACCTCCTCGATTCATACACGTGAGCGCCAAAACAAACTCTCGCCGGCCAAATCTCCGCTCACAAATATTTGGTGTATGCGAGGTTACCCTCCTATCCCCAACCGACTATTATTGTTGTGATGTAGGAAATTTTGAACGGGGGCTAAGTTTGTAAATTTCCTCGCATTTGAGACAAGCGTGCCCTAAAGACATGGTTCCCCTTCCTCTCTCCCTCCATTTCCCATTCGTACCCCGTGGGTGCCAAAACACCCTTTCCACCGCAGTCTCCTCCGTCCGCCAACCCATCCACCGCTGTCCTCCTCCACCATGCCGAAGCTGATACCCCGACGCCATCGTCCATTACAAGAGATCGACCTCTCTCATCCATGTCTTCAGATATTATCCTTGTTTCGGCCCTCTCGCTTCATCCGCACCGGCGCCCTCCTTGCCGAGGCCGCCAGACGACTGTCTCGGCCCATCGCGCCGGATATTTCCTTGCCGCCATCGCCTACCCTCCCGGATTCGCTTCCACGCCACGCAGCCATCGCTATCTGCTGCACCTCAATGCCTCAAAGAATGCTTACACGGCGCCACACCAGAGGTGGTACTCCCAGATTCCGCTCAAGTTATTTATCTCAAGAAGAAAATAGATCGCCACTATCAGTGCTATTATTTCTTGTCCATCACTTAGAATCTTACTTTTAGTTGCCTTTCTCCGGTTTGCACCTTCAGATCTGCTGTGGCACGCGCACCACTATACTTGCAATGCTTATGGTTTTCCCCTTTATATTCCACATTAGGTTAAATGACAATGATGAATTTCAAATTGGGGTCACCCATTTTGGGAGTTCACCGAGGGAAGAAAGGGGCTCACGAGCGCTGCCCCATTATCTATCTTAGGGTTTCGGTGGGGACAATGGTTGTGGAGGGCTGTCATCAGTTATGGTGGGGCCTCACGAGGAAAACTCGACATGGGTGGGGGGTGGGGTTAGCGACAGGGATGGCCAGGACGGCGAAAGATTGGAGGTGGTGGCCGGTTCAAGGGAGGGCGGGGGCCGGTGGTTAGGCCGGTGACCCGTGTGGTGGTCTTTAGGGGAAGAATAAGAGGCGAGGAAGAAGAAGGGTTAGGAAACGTAGGATCTTCATCCAACCGCCTGAAAAGGTTGACTGACCCAAATGATGAAAGTCAGGCGACTTAGATGTAGACATTCCCATATATTCAGTACTATTATCGTAGGTGCTTCGAGCCGTATGTTTAAGCAATGCTCCTCAACCCATCAAGCTAAATGACATGCCACTCATAATTCCAAACTTAGTTGCTCAAATACGAATCTGATATGATGCTGACATGTACTAAAACAGAGAATGTTTAATTAGTCAGTTAATGTTCCTACTTTACTTTCGAAAAGCACATGCGCCACATATCGAGGGAAAACAGGGAGTTCCGTTCTTTATGCGCTCTGGTTCATCATGTGTGGCCAACCAACATTTTATTTTCCAAAATCTGCTTGCTCTTCTTTAGCATGCTCCTCTTCTGTTCTTCCTTTGTAAGTACTCTCTTCTTACCTAAATATAGGTCTTTGTAGAGATTCCTCCATGGACTACATACGGAGCAAAATGAGTGAATCTACACTATCGTGGAAATATCACGTCAGATGTCGTAGCAGAAGGACTTAGTCGTGGAGCCATCGCAATAAGGTTAGCCTGAAGGGGTTAAACCGGACAAGGGGCACGAGAGTTATACTAGTTCGGCCCCTTCGATGAAGGTAAAATCCTACGTCTAGTTTGTGATGGGATTATTGGGGTTTCGGCGACCAGGAGCAAACGCGCTAGCTCGGTCTCGAAGTTGTTGTCTGTTGTCTCGAACCCACCGGTCATCCCTTTATATACACAAAGTTGACGCCTCGCCGGTTTACATAGCCCGAGGCCGACTTATACAAGTGTTCGCTTGGTCTCTTCCTTTCCTAACTTACAATACAAGTATACAACTATGGCGGTTTACTGCTATGGGCCCTAATCCGCCTCTGGGCTTGGGCCTCTAAGCTTCATCAGTAAAGCGCCATCTTCTTGTCTTCATGGACTTCAGTATGGTTGATCGTGAACAGGCCCCTCCTGGGCGGTTTATACTCTATAGTTATATCGTCAACATTAGGCCCCAGATTGATTTGAACATGTTCATGCCAATCTTCAACACTTAGATAAATTCCACAGCATCTTCTTATGACTCCTCGTGAACCGCCATGTTGTCGCTTCCTCAGAATTTTGGTAAACCGCCATGACATCATCTTCTGTCACTGCAGTAAATCGTCATGATGTCATCTTCTGCATAAAAAGATACCCTTCATTAATTACATCCCGAAGATCGAGGCGACAGCTGCGCCCCCTTTCGCCGCTTCAGGCTCCTCGATTTTTGCGCCTGCCATTTGTCCTCTTTTCTTTATAAATAGAGCCGAGGGGTCTTTCCATTTCCCCCCCTTGCCTCTCGCTTCCTCCTTATGACCCAAAGAACTCCAAATACCATCAAGAACCACCGCCGTCGTCGGACCTCGAATCTGCACCAACCTAGGCCGCAGATCACCCTATTTGGACCAGAACTCCTCGATACTCCGCCTCCACTGTGTGGCCCTGGTAAACCTTCCTTCCCCTAACCCTAGATCTCCATTAGTACTTCGTGTTCTTCCCTGTTCATCGGTGTTCATCAATACTGATTCACTTTTCCCTTGGCATTGCTACTGAATCTTAGCTAGGCCCAATTGTTTTCTTTTGCGGCTAGATCTATAACCTTAGTCTGCTGCACCACAACATCTTACTGCTCCTGAAAAAACTCTATCTGGATCTTCTCTATTCTTCGTAGCGCCATTGTAGGGCTCAGTAAAAGTTTATTTTATTAACCTCGGTAGACCCAAAATTATACTGCCATATTGTGAAACCTGTTTCTGTAAACACTTAGTAGATTTCAGCTCTGCCTCTTCTGTTTAGGGGTGGTTTAACCTTTAGTAGTTCGTAATCCACTGGATACCATTAGCCTCACTTAAACCGCCATTCTGATTTCGATAGCAGTATCTGGTTCAACTTCCAAATTTGTTTCTTTTGAATTTCCCGATTTAACACCGGTTGAGAGCATCCCGACATTGAATCTTAAACCGGCCTTTCGCATTTCTTTTACAGTTTATCCTCCAAAATGACTAAGCAGTTCTCAGCTTGCAACTGGGCTCCTTCCCGGATCACAGAGACTCAAATTAATGGATACGTTGTAACTGGCGCTTTAGCCTCCAAGAATGTCCTTCATTGGCGAGTCCCTGGCCCTATGTGCCCTCCTGAACCTTAAGACGGAGAAGTGATTGTATTTATGCAGCACTTAGACCGGGGATTCAGCCCTCCCGGATCAAAGTTCTTCCGAGATGTCCTTGCTAGTTTTCAACTCCATTCTCAGGACATTGGACCAAATTCTGTGTCCAACATATGCAATTTCCAAGTATTCTGCAAAGTTTACCTTCAAGAGGAACCAACCGTTGAACTTTTCCGAGATTTCTTCGACTTAAACTGCCGCACTGAGTTCTCTCACGGCCCCAATACTGAACTTGGTGGTGTGTCAATTCAGAAAAGAAAAGAAGTTGATTTTCCTCATGCCAAACATCACAGCCATCCGAAAGACTGGACTCTAACCTGGTTCTATTGTCAAAACACTGCTCCTGCTGGAGAAAATCCTTTGCCGGGTTACCGTGCTCACCGACTCAGCAATGGCCATCCACTACCTCAACGTCTCACTGCCAAGGAACGACTGGCCTATGCACCTCAACTCGCCAAGCTCCGGGCTCTCCTAGCCAACGGTTTGACTGGTGTTGACCTCGTTTGCTGTTGGGTTGCCTGGCGTGTCCTTCCTTTAAGCCGCCGCCCTGGATTGTTGCATGAATACATTGGCAATATCAAGGATCCTCAACGGTTTAATGAGATAGAAATGACTGATGATGAAGTCACCGAATCTGTGAAGAAGATGCTAGACAAACCAATCGCTGCATGCAGCCAAACCGGGCTGGCCCCCTTTTACATCGCCAACAAACCGCCAACGGTAAAGATTTTAACCTTGTGCTTTCTTGATCTGCCTCCGCTTTAACATTGTTCTAATAAATCTTTGTTTAAATTTTACAGGCCAATAGCTCCTTCTGGAAAAGGAAGGCTTCAGATAAACCGGCGAGGGCTCCTCGTGCCAAGAGCAAAGTTATAAAGAGAGCAGCCAAGAAGAAGACCGGCGAAACTACTAACCCGCCCGAAGATATTGAAGATTCGGATCAAGAGGTAGAACTTGACTCCCTTGGTTCCTTTTTCATACACCTTAATAACAATGACTATTATCAGTATGATGCGGAAGCCAGTCGCGCTGATCATGTTGAGGTAATCTCCCTTTCCTCCGGTTCGCATCATGTGCCGTTCGAAATTTCGCTCGTGCGATTCGAAAAGTAAAACGCCTCACCCACTTGCTCATTTGGATCTGCAATTTTCTTTGAAGACACAAAGAACAAGAAGGTCGTCGACAACCCGCATAGTGGCCAACATGTCACTTCTTCCGGTTTACTGACACCCCACCTCGAAACGCCGCCCGTGAGGTCTCTTCCTCTTTAATAAACCATGTCCTTTGGCAGGCTGCTTCCGCTACCCACTTAATCCGTCTGATTCAAATTATCAGGTAACTTCTAACTCCTCATCTGGCGACTCATCAACCACGCAATTGCCTCCTCTCAGGACCGTCGCTGGGTAAGTGTACTGCTTTTTGGTTTGTTTCTTCATGCATCGGTTTATCATACTAATCTTTATTTTGATGTTGTAGTGCCAAGGCCCGATTGAGCAAGAAAGCCAAGACCAGTGGCCCCACTGACGATGTTGAACCGGAGAAGACCCCAGAAAATGCTGATAAAGATACTGACGTTGTCATGGATGACTCTGCCCCGCAAGACCCAGCTACTAATGCTAATCCGCCGGAAGCTGACCCGGCCACGCATGTTGATCCATCAAGTCCGCATGCTATGCCTCCAACCCCATCTGCTGATCCGCCGAGCCCAGCTGCCAATCCGCCAAGCCCAGCTGCTAATCCGCCGAGCCCAACCAAAGATACCGTCAATCCGCCAAGTCCGTCAAAAGGTGGCGATGAGGTTATTATCACTGGCACTGCTTATACCGCCTCAGGCAATCCAGTTGCTTTATCAAAACATACTGCCAAGGACGAATTTGCTGCTATGGGCAAGGGGAAAGGGAAGACCGATTTGTCGAGCTATGTTAATCTTTCCGCTTAGGATCTTCATTCCAGATTCTTCAACCGGCTTTACACAAGCCGAGATTATGAAGCCGGTTTGGTGAATCTGATGAAGGAATGCTATGAGGTAATCTTCCAAACACTTTCATCCTTATTCTGTACATTCATTGTCTTGTAGCCCCCAAGGGTCGGTTTGTCTCTTGAAGACAAACCGGGACTTTAAAGATAAAGAACACTTCGACTGAGTAGCCCCCAAGGGCCGGTTTGTCTCTTGAAGACGAACCGGGACTTTTATGTTCCATACTGTATTTTGTTAACTTCCCTTGCCTGTGTATTTTCTTGATCAAACACACATTAGCCCCCAAGTGCCAAGATTAAAACTTGTATTGATCCTTGGGACTTCAAACAATCAGTAGTAAAGAAGCAATCCGCATTAGCCCCCAAGTGCCAAGTGTATTACTGGTTATATGCTTGGGACTTTAAATATTGAACATGCTCCTCATCTGATTGTGGCAGGCTGATATAAATCATCAAGGCTCTCAAATTGCTGATCTTCAAGAGAACATCAAGTCCCAACAAGCAGAAACGTCCAAGGCCAAAGATGAGCTTAAAACCGCTTTGGCAGCCATGCAAGAACTGAAAGAAGGGTTCAAGAATGAGCATGCCAACTGGGAAACAGAAAACACAGCATTGTTGAAGCGGGCTGAGGACGCCGAGTCAACTCTTAAACCGGTGGCGGAAGAACTAACTGGGTTGAAGCGCCAAGTAAATGCCATGACCTCTACGATATTTGGTAAATACTTCTATCAAGATCTCTTGAATAACCGTCTTTGAAATTTTGCCGGTTTAACATCAAAATCTTAAACCATTGTAGGTGGCCGCATTGCTCATCTGGGCTCTGATATGTGGATGAAACTGAAGGCGGCATATACTCTTATAGAGCAATTGTATACCGGTGCCCAACAGATTATCTGTGCAGCTTCATACAACAATCCAGCCCCAACATTGATCAAGGACACTCTAGCAAGGTTATCCATGACGCTAGCTCAGATAGAAGAGATGAAGCGATCCGCTGCCAGGGCTAGCGCTTTGTTAGCACTTACCCGGGCTAAAGCATGGATGGCTGACCTGGATCCAATCGATATTGCCAAGGGCTTTCCTGGTGAACAAGAAAACGGGGCAGAATTTGCTAATGAAGCCCTCAGAGTTTTGACAAAGGAAATGCATCCGTTGGCAAGTCAATTGGCGGAATAGGCTAATTTTACTGTCCATCGATCCTTCTACGATGCCAACAACCAACGGTTTAGCACTGCTGTAGAAGAAGTGCAAAATCTTATCCCGCCAATCTGTAAGCACACTTACGCCCCTGATGTTGATCCGTCCGATCTTATAAGCGAAGAGGCTATCTTTCAAGCTTTAACCCGGATTGACTGGACCACCATTGACTTCCAGCCACTGGATGGGGAGGAGGAGGTTGAATCGACGCCAGATGATCCATCAACTTCACGTCAATATGGAGATGAGTCTTGATTCGGCAATCGGGTTGATGTTTCATAAACTTTGTTCTGTGGAAAGAACAATCCCTTATTTTGGGCTTTAAAGCGCCTTGTAATAGGCTAGTTGAAATACTTTGATCTGCTGCCATCGTGCACTGAGATATGACGTTGTCTGATCCGCCATGATAATTGCAGTACTTGCTTATGTACCTTTATAACATTATGCTGTCCTTATATCTGTAATATGAAATTATGCTATTGGTTTACAAACTTATTTGTAGTAAGGGTGAATACCCAACTTTCACCATGCAATGCTGGTATTATAAGAAGTAAAACTGGGTTGTGATGAACACCGGAAGATTATACTGGCGACAGGTAGTCAAAGCCAGACCAGATTGAAAGATGCCGGTTCACCATTGTTTATATGCTTGAACAAATGATAACTGTAAGCCATGCCGGGTTAAAAACACCGGGTTGATATGAAGACATATAGCTTGGCCGGATCAAGATATGTCGGTTTACCTTAAAAGGTGACCAAATAACGATAAAACTTGCAAAAAGAAAGCAAACAAAAACTTGTAGTCGAGGCTTTTTGAGGGCTGCCAGGCCCAAATTCGAGGCTTTTCGTGGGCAGCCAGGCCGCTGAGTTAAACCATTTGACAACCAATCATCGTTTTAACTTTGACAAGTTCAGGGTCTCAATGAGAGTAATCACAAACGCTCAAGGGTCGTGCTGTGATTACCGGATAGGAGTGGCTTACTTGATGAAGGCAAGTTAACCTGTGGTTTTAGGTGAATACACCAGCTTCCAAGCCGTGGGTCGATACCCGGTTACAAGGGTCCTTTCAAACTCTTTGTTACTTTACACAAAGAGCCCCCAAGTAACTTTGTGAGCTGTGCTCAATGGGTGCCTATGTTTGAGTCGTGCTTGTAGCAACAGATCTCTCTTTGGCCCCTTGGGTGTGAAGCTCCCCAGCTGTATGATGGCATAATAGCCGGTTTAATGGACAAGATGAGTCATCGCTTTGAAAGCAGAAGCCCCCTTGTAACCAAGAAATATTGGAAGAATGGCAGAGGCCTTGCTTGTAGCAAGGATGCCGGTTTATTATATTGATCATAATATACATTGTCATAATATGTACATAAGAAGAGTCGATAACTCAGGTGTAGTAAGGCCGAAGCAGAGCTATGTTCCACGGCCGCCGGGTCTCCTCCTCAGAAGTGCGTGAGTCTTCTCGAACGTCAATGAGGTAGTATGATCCATTGTGCAGATTCTTGCTGACCACAAAGGGCCCTTCCCAAGGTGGGGATAACTTGTGCATATCGGTCTGATCCTGGATGAGCCGAAGCACTAAGTCGCCTTCTTGAAAGGCTCTTGTTTTAACCCGGCGACTGTGATAATGCCGCAGGTCTTGCTGGTAAACCGCCGATCGAGCCAAAGCCATATCTCGCTTCTCATCTAACAGGTCCAGTGCTTCTTGACGTGCTTGCTCGTTGTCCGCTTCAACATAATCGGCAACCCGAGGCGAGTCATGATGAATATCACTGGGGAGTACCGCCTCTGCTCCGTAAACCATGAAGAAAGGCGTATAACCTGTAGATCGGTTTGGGGTGGTATTTATGCTCCATAACACAGATGCTAGTTCTTCCACCCAGCAACCCGGCGTCCGCTTCAAAGGGACCATAAGCCGGGGCTTTATACCCTTTAAAATTTCCGATTAGCTCGCCACTTGACCATTGGATTGGGGATGATCCATAGATGCTACATCGCTTCGGATGTGCTCTCGCTGACAAAAATCCTCCATCTCGCCTTTAGATAGGTTCGTGCCATTATCTCGTAATAATGCTATGTGGAAAACCAAACGAAGATCACCTTTTGATGAACTGAACCGCCGTGGCTGCATCACACTTGCTTCATCGGCTCGCTTCAACCCATTTAGTGAACTTATCAACCGCCACCAACAGTGGGTCTTCTTATCTTGTGATCGCTGAAAGGCCCTACCATGTCAAGCCCCCAAGTTGCAAACGGCCAGTGATAGGAATCATCCGTAGCTCCCGATCCTAACGTGAGCTCGCTTTGAGAATTTCTCGACAGCCGCCGCACCGCCCCGACCAAGTCTTCAAAGATCACCGAGCCGTCAACCAATAGAAGCCATGACGAAAAGCTTTGGCAACCAAGGATTTTGAACCGGCGTGATGACCACAGTCTCCTTCGTGGATCTCACGTAAAATCTCACGGCCTTCTTCAGAGAAATACAGCCCGAACGCCTCCGAAATGCTTTGCAGCAGGTGTAACTCGCCGCTAGAACAACCATAGACTTGGACCGCCGGACGATCTGTCTGACCAAAACTTCATCATCTAGTAACTCGCCCCGGTTCATATATGCCAAGTATGGAACTGTCCAATCCGGAATGATATGTAAAGCGGCCACCAACTGTGCCTCCGGATCAGGAACAGCGAGGTCCTCCTCTGTAGGCAGCTAAACCGACGGGTTATGCAAGACGTCCAAAAAGGTATTGGGCGGCACCGGTTTACGCTGATATCCTAGCCGGCTTAAAGCGTCAGCTGCCTTGTGTTTGCATCGATCAATGTGCTCCACTTGATATCCCTTAAAGAAGCCAGCCACAATATCCACCTCTCGTCGGTAAGCCGCCATGAGTGGATCCTTGAATTCCAAGTTCTCAAACTTGCGGGCTACCAACTCGAGTCTCCAAAGCATCGTGACGCGCTTAAGTTCATCTCCTTAGCCACTTGAAGACCATGGAGTAAAGCTTCATACTCAGCTGCATTGTTAGTACAAGGAACATTAAGCTTAAGAAGATTATGAATTTTATCACCTCGAGGGAAGTAAGGACAACTCCAGCCCCGAGCCCTCCAATCGCCTCGGACCCACAAAGTGAATAGTCCAAGATGTATTGTCCGGTTTGTCTTCCGGTGCACAACTCGCCCACCATTGATGAAATCCACAAGAGCCTGGGACTTGATGGTTGTGTGAGGCAGATACTTCAAACCGTGTGGTCCAAACTCAATAGCCCACTTAGCAACCCGGTCAGTTGCCTCCCTATTCTGGATTATATCCCCCAAAGGAGCAGAACTGACCACTGTGATGGGATGACCTTGAAAGTACTATTTAAGCTTTCGACTTGCCATGAACACCCCATACACCAGCTTCTGCCAATGCGGATACCTTTGCTTGGATTCAATGAGCACTTCGCTGATATAGTAAACCGGCCTTTGAACCGGGTACTCCTTCCCAACCTCCTTACGCTCCACCACAATGGCAACACTGACAGCCCGGGCATTAGCAGCCACATACAACAGTAGTGGCTCCTTATCAATAGGAGCAGCGAGGACTGGCGGTTCAGCCCACTGCCACTTCAAGCCCTCAAACGCCAGATCGGCCGCGCTACCTGCATAAAATTGTCGGTTTTCAACATCCGACATCTGAGGAATTGCCTTCTCTCTCAAACGGCTGATAAACCGGCTCAAAGCCGCAATACGACCTGCCAGCTGCTGAACATCATTGATACATGCCGGTTTAGCCAAGGATGTAATTGCCTTGATTTTTCCGGATTAGCCTCAATTCCTCTGTTAGACACGAGAAAGCCTAAGAGCTTGCCTGCCGGAACATCAAAAACACACTTAGACGGATTGAGCATCATTTTATAGACTCTCCGATTATCAAAGGTTTCTCACAGATCAGATATGAGTGTCTCTGCTTTCCTGGACTTGACCACAATATCGTCCACATAAGCATGAACATTGCGCCCAATCTGAGTATGAAGACAATTCTGTACGCAACGTTGATAAGTTGCGGGGGCACTCTTGAGCCCAAAGGGCATGGATACATAGCAGAAGGCTCCAAAGGGAGTAATGAAAGCTGTATTCTCCTGGTCCTTAACTGCCATCTTGATCTGATGATAACCAGAATAAGCATCCAAAAAACTCAAACGCTCACAACCCGCCGTAGCATCAATGATTTGATCAATACGAGGGAGGGCGAAGGGATCAGCTGGGCAAGCTTTATTCAAATCTGTGTAATCCACACACATATGCCAAGAGCCGTTTTTCTTAAGTACCAGAACCGGATTAGCCAACCACTCTGGGTGAAATACTTCAACAATAAAACCAGCAGCCAGTAAACGGGCTACCTCTTCTCCAATGTCCTTGCATCGTTCCTCGTTAAAGCGGCGAAGGAACTGTTTGACCGGTTTAAACTTGGGATCAATATTGAGAGTTTGATCAGCGAGTTCCCTCGGTACACCTGGCATGTCAGAAGGCTTCCATGCAAAAATGTCCCGGTTCTCACGGATGAACTCGATGAGCGCGCTTTCCTATTTCGGATCCAGATTTGTGCTGATACTAAACTGCTTGGATGAATCGCCAGGAACGAAATCAACAAGTTTAGTTTCATCAGCCGGTTTGAACTTCAGGGTCGGATCATGTTCTGTAGAAGGCTTCTTCAAGGAAGTCATGTCTGCCGGATCAACATTGTCCTTATAGAACTTTAACTCCTCCGTTGCACAAACCGATTCAGCATATACCGCATCTCCTTCCTCACACTCCAGAGCAATCTTACGGCTGCCATGAACCATAATGGTCCGTTTGTGACCCGGCATCTTGAGCTGTGGATAAACATAACATGGCCTTGCCATGAACTTAGCATAAACCAGCCGTCCAAATAAAGCATGGAACGGACTTCTGATTTTAACCACTTCAAAGGTCAGTGTCTCGGTCCTTGAGTCATGATCATCTCCAAAAACCACCTCCAGAGCTATGTTACCAACTGGGTAAGCCGATTTGCCAGGCACCACTCCGTGAAAAACGGTGTTTGACGGTCTAAGATTCTTATCTGTCAACCCCATGCGCTGGAAGGTTTCATAGTACAAGATATTGATACTGCTCCCTCCGTCCATGACTACCTTGGTGAACTTATATCCTCCCACCTGAGGTGCAACAACCAAAGCCAGGTGACCCGGATTGTCAACCCGGGGTGGGTGATCCTCCCTGCTCCAGATAATAGGCTGCTCAGACCAACATAGATAACGG